>JAOTQR010000092.1:19795173-19806371 GCA_025774065.1 Solanum ossicruentum | reverse complement strand
GATATTAGTAAATAAAAAATGCCATTATCATTATGATTTAATTGCAAGGTTTCAACTAAACAAATTTGGTATTTTTTTTTAAAAAAAAACTAAAGCATGGATGGCTTGTGATTTTGTTAAAAATAAAAAAGTTTTTATAACAAAAAAAAGATTCAATTATAATTTTTTCATTCTCCTTCTGGTGTCCCAGGCTTACATTGGAAGCAGACTAATTCGAATTCGCGTCGTGTAAAGTCTATTCGAGAGAAACACTTCCTAGCAAAAATTTTTCCATACCCACATTTCAAACTCAAAATCTCTGATTAAAGAAGAAGCAACCACGAAATTTTTGATATATACATCTTATTTATATACAAATGTTGAACCTTTCTTCATAGAAGTCTTTTAATATACATATATTTATTTGTGTATAAATAAAATTATAATAATATCTCGTCTCAATTAACATAATATTATAACAAATAAATTTTCTTACACACTGATATTAAACTTTTTATAATATTATATAATTTTTCATAACAAATATGAAATCAGAATTAGAATGACAATCTACTATAATTTGTTAAATTGAATCAATAACGTAATTTTTTTTATATTAAATTCAAAATAATGGCAAAAAAATGCTTCGAATTATTATTACCATTTGATGCGGACTCATTCTTAAAAAAAGATAAGATATTTCAAAAATCTTGAATTTTTAAAGAGTTTATATCAATACATAATTTTTTTTCATATCAATACACCATTGTTACATGCTATAGATGGTGACATATTTTATTTACAAGACTTCAAATCTTATGAATTATTAATTTCTATTGATGACGTACAATTCATTTTTGTTAAATGAAATTTATACATGTCTTTGTGAGCTTTATTTTTCAAGAATAAATAAGTAAATAAGAGAAATAAAAGATGGGTTTTTTTTATTATTATGTTATGTCTAATATTTAATTTAAATTTAATAAACAAAAATTATTTTGAAAAAATAATTTTTTATTATTTTTTAAATCTCGTTATTAGTCGATCTTTCTTGTTTTTTTTTTTCGTATCTAGTTTATTCTACTTAGAGGTGTGTGAGAGGTAGGTTTTTCGAAACAACTTTTTAACCTTTATAAGATATTAATAAAGTTTGTATTATATTTTTCGAATTTTATTTATAAAATTTTTCTCACTATATTATTTTTATATCTATTATTTTAAATCGAGACATAACACTGGAGTGGTGGGTCAAATAGCACACATTGTCTTGAGGCAATTCCATGTGCCCACATGGCATTGCTGTGCTCATAATACTCTTCTCTTCAGTTCCCCTTGTTCCACATACATATTACACCACAAAACAACTCAACCCTCCTTACACCATATACCATAAAAGGCCCTTCTTGATTTTTCTCAATTCTTCTACTGTGAAACTGCTAAAAATCCAATCTTTACAACTTTACAGAAGCAAAATTTGGCATAAGATGGAGAAGGGGAGTGATGGGTTTGTGAGAGCAGATCAGATTGATTTGAAAAGCTTGGATGAGCAACTGGAAAGACATCTTATCAGAGCAAGGACTATGGACAAGGACAAGAACAAGAAGAAACCACAAGATGATTCTTCCATTAACTACAACACTTTTACTGCTACAGTGGCCAACCACCCCACCACCCTCACCCCTCACCCCAACCCTAACCTCTCTCTGTTTAGCTCATCTGTTCCTAGGCAAAGATATGACTGGGAAATTGACCCTTCAAAGCTCATCATCAAAACTGTCCTTGCTCGTGGCACCTTTGGTACTGTCCATCGTGGCATTTATGATGGCCAAGATGTTGCTGGTCAGTTCTTGATTTTCCAAATAATCTTTTAAACTAAATAGTTTCGTGTATTCATCTTTAATATAACAGAATGGTAAAAAAGATTGGTTCTTGACAAAAAGATTTGATTTTTTTTACTTGTGTGGTGGAATTTTGAGTAAAGCTCCATTTTAATGTTGTGGGGTTCATTTTTAAGCTTGTGGGGTTCCTCTGGGCTGCTGGCATAATGCTAATTTTTTTTCTTTTTTCTTGATTGGTGTTTTGGGGGTGGAGGGGTATGGATTTTGCAGAATACTGGTGAGTCACTTTGAGCTTTTTCTTATGCAATCCGTGAATAGAGGCACGGGTTTGGATTGAATTTCTTGCAAGTTGCAGATGACGGCATTAACTTGGCTGTGCCTTGCATTTGTTGCTGTATTTCTGAACTTTCATGTGATTCAGTCTGTTACTCATTTAAGTATTAAAGTAATCCAAAATTAGGACAATTCTGGATCTCATTTTTCTATTCCCTCCGTATTAGTGTCAGTACAATTCTTTTTTTTATTTTATCTTTTGGTGTTAGTTTTATTGTCATTGTCACTGCTACAGGGAATTAACAATGTCCAGACATGCTCTTTATCTTTTCCCCCCTTTTTCCTGGTTCAATTTACCAGTTAAAAGGGCAAAAAAATAAGTTAACATGTAAGTTATTTTGTGATACTCAGTTAAACTGCTGGACTGGGGGGAAGAGGGCCACAGAACAGAAGCTGAAATAGCATCACTAAGAGCGGCTTTTACTCAAGAAGTTTCGGTGTGGCATAAACTTGACCATCCTAATGTAACTAAGGTGACAATAAGCCTCTTCGTCTTATGATCGGTAGAAAGTGTGTATAGCTTGTTGGATATTACTGCTTTTTCTTTAAGTTTCATAGATATTTACCTGGATTACCGTCTCATCTTGATGATTTAGCTGTATATAAGAGAGATTATATTTTTGTACCCGAGTCTTCATCATCGCTCGTGTGTATCTTGATATCTTTGAATTACATATTATTTAAGGTCTGTTTGAATGGAAGTTTTAGCGTTAACAGTCAAATTACAATATTGGCCCTATGTTTCAATTCTTCCATTATCCTAATAAATTATGAGCTCTTATTCAAGTTGTGGACTCTACAATTTGCTGCATTTGAGCTGTTATGTTGCACATGGAGTGCAGAGTTCTTTATACTTAAAACATCATTGCCAAGGATTAGATAGCTCATATACTAACCGTTGTTACCTTCTTGGTAGAGAAATAATTCCAACTCGAAGTTTGCGTGTATTCTATTTTAGGGGCTATAGTTTATTTTTATTCAGTATGTTCTGATGATTGGATGCATACATTTAGGAGCTCATTTTGAGCATTATTAAAACCATGATAAATATAGAACTTTAGTTGTCCAGGTTCTCCTCTCATTTAAACTGCAAATCATTTGCAAGAGCACATTCTATAATAGACTGCATATGCATTGATTGTTGTTTAGATATAATCATAAATAATCTCTCTCATGTAATACAGTTCATCGGGGCGACCATGGGGGCTTCTGGTCTAAATATACAAACGGAAAATGGTCATATTGGCATGCCTAGTAATATATGTTGTGTTGTTGTGGAATATCTTCCGGGTGGTGCCTTAAAATCTTACCTTATCAAGAATAGAAGAAAGAAGCTAGCATTCAAAGTTGTAGTGCAGATGGCACTTGATTTGGCCAGGGGGTAAGTTGTGCCTTGTCTTTTTTCCTGCCTTCCTAGGCCCAGGTCTTTATATAGGATCTCTCATTTATCTCCACCAAGTCAATCAATTGAACTTTGCAGGTTAAGTTACCTTCACAGTCAGAAGATTGTGCATAGAGATGTCAAGACAGAGAATATGCTATTGGACAAGACACGTACTGTAAAGATCGCAGACTTTGGGGTTGCACGAGTTGAGGCCTCTAATCCTAATGACATGACAGGGGAGACAGGAACCCTTGGCTATATGGCTCCTGAGGTACATATTTGAACTGGAGTAGGAGTTACCTTTTTAAATTTTATGTCTTCTTGTTTGTTTGCTGTCCATTAGATGTCACTCTAATCGCTTCTAACACACATTGACCTAATTTTCCTGGTATCCCACTGTACCAGCAATGCACTTAAGCCTATTGGTCCACTATAAAATGAAATCTGATCCTAGAATGAGGACGCGTTGTTAATGTGTATGTTTAAATTACAGGTTCTAAATGGCAACCCATACAACAGAAAATGCGACGTGTACAGTTTTGGCATATGTTTGTGGGAGATATACTGTTGTGACATGCCATATCCTGATCTCAGTTTCTCAGAAGTGACTTCAGCCGTGGTTCGCCAGGTAAAGTCTCTTATGTTTAGCACTTCATGGAGTTCCAAAAGAAACACAACTGGTGATGTTGCCAAGCACATGAAGAATCTAGAGCACAGAAAGAGAAGAGTATATATGACTCCCTCTTGTATTGACTAAGCTTGTGAGAAAATAAAGACGTTTGATATTTATTCCATGTTTCGAGCTACCTTTGTTTATTATGGTTTATTCTCTGCCACACAGAATTTGAGGCCAGAAATACCAAGATGTTGCCCAAGCTCCCTTGCTAATGTGATGAAACGATGCTGGGACGCTAATCCTGATAAGCGGCCTGAGATGGATGAGGTTGTATCCATGATAGAGGCTATTGACACATCCAAAGGCGGGGGAATGATCCCTGTCGATCAACAACAGGGCTGCTTCTGTTTCCGGAAGCATCGTGGACCTTGAACACTCAGAATCCGTGCAGATATACATATAAAAAAGTAGGTTAATTCTATCTCAACTACCAAATATTTCCGAGTCCTGAACTTATACAGTGCCAGATACTTGTGGTGATTGTGGATATTGGCTGGCAAATTGGACTTCATTTCTCAATTAGATGGTGTAAAGCTTATACCTTTCTTTTCATTTTTCTTCATTTCACCTGTAGTTGTTTGGGTTTACTACTTTTAAATATATAATCTTCCCCAATATTTGACATTGGTGGTTTGGATTTCAAATGAACTACCACCTTCGTCTATGTATGATTTACATAAAGGATAATAGTCAAAACAAATTGAGGAAATTTTCGGCTTCTTGTAACATTCAAGTGATGCAACCAAATACTGGTCGATGTTGCCTCTATTGGTTCTTTTACTTTTAAATTTGGAATGAATTTATGTTCACCAGACATCTGATTTAGCTACCTTTACTTAACACCAACAACAACATATCTAGTGGAATTCCACAAGTGGGGTCTGAGGAAGGTAAAATGTATGCAAACCTTACCCCTACCTCAAAAGATAGAGAGACTGTTTCCTTGGAACCTTTACTTAGATCGTCAACGATAAAAATGTAGGCTTGCCATGCAATTCATTTGAAGTTAATATAAAGTGAAAATGTGGGGTAAATACATCAGTATATAGTATTACAATGGTGTTCTTTTTCTCCATATCTCTTTGTTTCCCCAGATATGTACATATATATATATATATACACACTTCGAGAACAGTGTAGGAGTTTTATCTCTGCAAATTTGTTTATCAGGCTTCTGATTTGTTGGATTTGGAAGTACTTAGTTCAACTTGTTTTTCATCTTCATCCCAGTTTGTTGTGCGGTAAAATGTTGCATAGAGGATCAGCTGCACTAATCCAGACAATGAACCCAATCCATTGGGGATCTGTTTTATAATGTCACAGACAAACAAACAAACAAAAAAAAGACATGTCAGTGACTTAATTGTGGTGTCGATGCCCTCGTACTCTGAACTTTTTCACATAAATTAGGACGGAAAGGGCATGTAATCGCGTACCAGGATATAAGGATCGAATTTAAGGAGTGCATAGGTTGCCCAAACCAGGCCATTAGCAAAGTTTGCTAATGACAAGTAAAATGGCATGTATTTTACACTCTTGGTGGTGATCACTTTCTTCTGCTCAATACGAAAGAGATTATGTTAGTGTATGTGGTTACTTAAATTTATGTATACAGTCAAATCTCTCTATGGCAACGAACTTACCATGATGGTCAATGGTGAGGTGTACATGATGATATTGAAGACTATAGCCACAATTCCTATAAGCATGGATCTATCCTTGGTGCCATGCAGGAATGTTAGTGTGACAAAGACGAGGATTGCCATGAAGATTGCTTCAATTATCAAAGCAATTATGATCTTTTGCTGCAGGTTCGTCGTACCAATGTGTTAAATTCGAAAAAGATAAGCTTTTTAACTTATATACACTGAGAATTAGCTAGGATATATACGTACGCGCTTAGGCCAGTCGGAGTAGATGAAGAAGATTGAGACATAGAGCAACTCAATAGCTAGACCAAATCCATTAATGGTGACGACAAGAAGACTGTCAGGGTGAACAAATGGCATACCATAAAACACCCACACTGCACAATTCAGAACTGTTGCTATATAGGGGTCTGGCTTGAATTCCATCACAGATTTTGCTTTCAAAATTTTCACAAACGTTGGCCTGCATGCACATGAAATTTCAGAAATAGCGATGCGCGAGGCAAAACACAGGTAACAAAGATTATTCGCGAGGCAAATAGAGATTAGAGATGAACTTACCCTGGAGACAGGAAGAGGAAGAATGAAATGACATTACCGATAATTCCTATAACAGTCCTAATTGTGTTTGGATCTGCCATCTTTGCTAGAAAAATACGAAATTAATTAAATGAGATGGCAAAGATAGACGGAGGCTGTTTTGGTTTTTTTGCTTTTTGCGTTACACTCCCATGCATCCAAACAGCAACCATTTCACAAAAATTTTCACCTAATTATTCTTTTATAGGCCTTTAGTCAGAGATAAACTAATCCTAATTAATGGTCGATCCTTATTACTTTTCGCTTTCCCTCTCAATTAAGTGATATGCCTCTTTTTCCGCTAAATTAATCTACAACCAATTTAATCCCAATCTACTTTTAAAATTTGAAATATGGGCGACGGTATTCGCCTATTTGTGGATTCCAGCACTTACTATATAAAAGCCAATCGTGCATGCATGGCAAACATAAGACCAAGACCAAGATTTTTTAGGCTAAAACTATGTTTATAGACAAGTGCATTACAGACCAGTTAAGAGCGACCAAATTTATTAGTACAAACGCTTAAAGGTAAAAACTAAGGTTCATTGCATTTGGTGAGTTGTACATAATGGGAAATATATGAACCCGAACAGAAATCTGTGGTCCAGTCTTGAGAAAAAGAGAGAACCCTGTGAAGGTTTGGTCACTTCTTCTCTGTGTTGCTTTCCAATTCCCTTTTCAGTTGAACAGAGAAGTCATCATTGACATCATCATCATCCCAATCATCAGCCCACTGTGGAGTAGTTACTTTTGATATCTCCTTCTCCTCCCACTCTGATATAGACATCAAAACCAGATGTTAATGAAGAGGCAAAGTGACAAATTAACCAGAATATCAAACGTAAAGTGGTCATAGTCTCAACCAATGTAGCTTGAACACTCCAAAAATACTACTGCACCGTGTTGGATCCTCCAAAAATGCACTTTAGAGAGGATCAGACAAGCAGGTGGCATTTTTGAAGAGTTTGAGCATACAAGTCTCAAGTTAATAATAGATTTTCCAATTTATACATAACTAAACAAAAGGTATAAGGAAAAAAGGAGGCAAAAAGGAGAACATTTTAACTTAAAAGGGTAGTTTGGTGTAAGCAATAAAAGTAGTTAATCTCAAGATAACTTTTGACTGTCCTTTAATCCATTGTTGGGTTGCAAAAGCTAGGATAACTTCTCCCATGATTAACAATTAGTACCGGAATAACTTATCCCCCCGCCAAAGATATTCTGCTCAGAAAGAAAGAAGGAAAGAGAGCGCTTTACCCATTATCTAATCGAGTTGCCTAACCGCAGCGTCTAGCCGAGCTTGAAACAATAAACACTTTTCTTTATCTAACCGCGGGAAAGTCTGTCTCTAACCAAGGGCGAGCGGCTCTAATCTCAATGGATGGACCCCTCTTCTCTTGAGCCTTGCTTCATTATTTCCATTTATTTCTGTTAGAGGAATAGGTATGCTTGTAAAATAGATATGATACCATTGGGTTCGAGACTTGTTCCTATCAGAATTGTTCCTAAGAAATTGTATTTTTTAGATGATTATTTCCGGAATCTGAGAATGTAGTCACGACTGAAGTAGAAGGTAGAGTTTTTGGATGCTCAATCGGGGCCAAAGGTGAAATAAAGTATGTAAATTAACAAACATACCTTCCTTAAACTCTCTTTTATACACCACTTTTATATCCACGTATATTTAACATAATTTTTAACAATATCATAATAACATTCAACTTTAATTAATTGTTCCTTTTATGATAATATAATTTTCCTATCAAAAAATATATTTTATTGATACAATTCTATTTATGAATATATTATAAGTTGAATTTATTTGTCTAATACTTATGTTTATCCAATATTTTGATTTATCTTAAAATGTTCATTCTACTACTAAATTACATACTTTTAAAAATAAATAGTTTATTACTCGCTCAAAAATCATATTTATATGTCAATTAAATGTAAAGAACTTTAAGATGTAGATAATTTTAGTAATAAAATTTCTTCTACTTTTATAAACTTAAAATAGAAGTTTTATTTTTAAGCTAAAATAAGATGGAAATTTAATTTTTAAGCTAGATAAGAATTAAGATGAAAATTTTATTTTTTTAAGTTAAATAAGATGATAAAATTATTTAAAGCTAAATAAAGTTTTATTTTTAAGTTAAATAAGGTGAATATTTAATTTTTTAAAAAACACATGGCACAATCATGGAAATGCATAACCCTCAGGGGTTGGCCTGGTGGTATTAGACTTGAGCCTTGGGGTTTGCTCCCTTTCAAGGTCTCAAGATCGAAACCCACTGAGTGCAAACAATTTCTGAGGGTCATTGGACTGGGTAAAACCTGAATTAACCGTGGTGCACTTGCGGGAAACTCCTTGCCGAGGGCCTGTGCACCCCCGGGATTAGTCGGAGCTCTAAGAGACTCGGACACCCGGTGCAAATCAAAAAGAAAAAATCATTGTAATGCATACACACAAACATTCAAGTTAAATAAGATGAAAATTTTACTTCTAAGAATGAATAACTAAAGCTTGCAAAGAAAATGTAATAATAAGTACATAAAGTGAAGAGTATTTTCGTAAGCAAACAACTTTTCTTAGAAATTATATATTGAATATAATTTTGAATATAACAAACCAAACAAGCAATAAAAACTACCCTCACCATAATTAATCCCAACATAACTTATAGCAGCATAACTTATATCCAACCAAAGGACCCTTTAGGGAACAAACCTAAGAGGATTTTTTTATGGGTTGAGCGAAACCTAAGATGATTAATGCTCCTCCGAATTGAACAGATGTGCAAAAAATCAATACCAACATCACTTGGAACCAAGTGCCAGAATCAGACACTGGTTTGTACGAAGTCCTTGGGGGTTGTCATTTGGTAAATTAGACGAATACCTATATAGTGCTTGCATGACTGAAGTGTTTTTTTTAAATAACGAGAAATCCCAGGAGATCTATGGTGCACGGTGATAATTCAATGGCCAATGGGACCACCCCTTTATCCTTTCTCATTTAAAACCAAGCTCTGGGTTCAAAACCATGACTTTCGGCTAACTCACACATCATGTTACACTTTTACCACTAGACCAAAGTCCTAGCGACTATTGCTTGCATGACTGGAGATAGGGAGATCAAGCAGTTAAGATATGTCAAAGAATGAGTGAACTATTAATTGCAAATTGTCAATCTTCAAGAGTTTGGTCTTCGTGCGCATCTTGAATTGATAGATTTAGAAATAAACTTGCTATCTCCATAGACCTATCAAACAACTAAACAAGAATAGGCCACTGTTACTCATGCACCATTCATCTCCATAATAAATAAGCTAGGCCAACACACACAAGTACTCACCCTCCCCCACCCTCTCCTATTGACATAAAACCTCAGGGTTTAAACAGAATAGTTCAATTTCTTAAACTATAAGGATGTATTAGACATATGCAATATCCTAAACTAGTTAATAATGTCAAGATAACTTCAGAAACAAACACAAGGGATATATTACCTAGTTATTTCTTCATTCCTTATAAGAACTTCAGCTAAGCTAGCACACCAAAGGCTACTAGCATCCTACAAAACAAATTCGAACCTCTCCAGAAGTGACCCAGTATAACAGGTATATTATTTGGTTATTTCTTCTAGAAAAAATCTCTCCACTTTTATAAATCAAAGTACTGCAACCAGAGGTGCAACACAGTGTTCATTCGTTCAAAAGAACTCCTTTTGAACAGGACTTAATCAAGTAAACAGTATTTGCAGATCTATCAACCAAAAATCATTGATCTCAAACTAGTTAGAGTCATTCAAATGAATTCTCTTCATCCAGTCAGCTCTACTCACTATTCAAAGTATTCATCATAGTTTAGACTATTTTTAAGTTGGACGTCAATCTATCCTCCACCACACAGATTTGGTTCTGACTACCAACTATACTTTGCAAAGCTCACATAGGCAGAGTTTGCAGAGTCATGATTGCATTTAACACTCAAAAAACACATAACGAATAATCAGCAAGAAGAATAATGCCAAATCTCAAATTCAGAAGCAAAAAGAATCAGCAACCGAAAGAAGAAGAAAAAACTAATAATAACGAGTGTTAACTCACCTGGATCAACTGCAAACTCTTCAAAATCGTCATCATCCTCAAACAGATCCATTTTCACGTCTCCAACCTGCGGTTTTCGTTGTTCCGTTGCCAGCGGTTTTGCTTGTTCCGTTGCCATTGTGATTTCCTAACAAAATCAACACATTCACACTAGCAACGTCAACAAATAACTTTGAGATCGAAAAAAAAAATCACAACAATTATAAGGAAAATCCAGAATGATAAACCCTAGCTGCTGTTACTGGAAAATAGAAATACATATACGCTTGAATTAGAAATTGAAATCGAAGAGACAAAAAAAATAAATCAAACTTACAGTTTGTACTGAAAATTGACGATTAATGGCTAACTAATTTTGTAATGAGTTCTGAGAGAAGGATTTTCTGGCTGTGGGAAGTAACCTTATAGTGTCCAGAAAAAAAAAATCCGCGTGGTTTTCTTGGGATTGGGCAACTATCCAACGACGTCGTTCCTTCGTCCTGATAACTAGGGTTAAAAATCAAATCGAACCGCTGTTGGAATCAACCCGAATAAAAATTTTGATATTTGATTTGATTTAATTAGGATTTGATTTTAAAATTTTGAAAATCGATATTATTTAGTATGGTTTTGATTTTTACTTAAAAAGATCACAAAATAACCAAA
>JAOTQR010000092.1:19758987-19769731 GCA_025774065.1 Solanum ossicruentum | reverse complement strand
ATACTTTCCACTATTGTCCTTTATAAGATTATAAATATATAAGATAATTTATCTCTTAAAAATATAAAACTTCAAATATTCATCTTGAGATTTGAATAATTCAACTATTTAAATTTTTTTTTTAAAAAAAATTAAAATTAAATTAAATTTGAGATGGAGAATATATATTTTAATTTATTAAACTACTAGCTATTAGACTGAAATATTTTTGACTTTCAAAATCAAGCTGCATGTTTGGGAATCTTACATTAACTTTCTTGTCCTGCATTGGAATCTGTGTTTAATAAAAATGAGATCTTGTACGAATCCGTCATTAGAATAAATGTTTATCTCTAGAATTAATTAAAAACATAAGTCTTAGATTTTTTTTTTTAAAAAAAAATTAATCAGATTACTGACAAAAGATAAACTATTTTTATTGAAGTGTCAATTAGCACGTAAATTAATCCAAGGGGTGTGGGTTAAAAGATTCTCTTGATTATACTTTCTTTTTATTACAAATATATTTGAAGTCATTATTCATTAATATAAGAAAAATTTAAATACCAAACATAAACAAGTTAAATGTATACATTTTTTAGTTGTGTCAATGTGATTCTTGATGTTCTCTTACTTGTTGATCTTCTATCATATCGTCCTTCACATAAAAAAATAAAAATGATTGAAACAATAATATTAACTTTGTAATACAATTGTCTAGAACATCATTACGATATTATTGAATATTGTATTGAACCAAAATTTGATTTACCAATTACTGAATTATCGAACCAAAATTTAAAAATTCGATATTTAATATATATCTTATTGTAAATCACTAAATTACCAATTTTAAAATTTGAAAATTTCGAACCAAATTCTAAATATTAATTCCTACACAAACTTCAACAAAAAACTACATTATTCAAGTTATTTTCCTCGCATTTTATTTGGCTATTTTTTATGTCACTATTTCACCTCTATCATAAAACTCAGCCATTAGGAGGTTGATGTGAAACTTTTTTTTGCTCCCTGCTAAGGATTTTCCATATCCAAAGCTCCAATTCGAAATTTTTAATTAAGGAACAATCGCATCTATTGCATCATATATTTAGATGGTGGTTGATGTGAAACTTTGACATCACTATAATTCGAAAAGAGTTATTAATGAAATTGCTTTGATAAAATTTTTAAAAAAGATAATTTCTTCAATTTAATGATTCAATTAGAGGTTTTGAATATTAAAAAAGATGATATAACAATTGTCTGAACAAATCTTAATTATTTTGCATTATTAAAAATAAATTCATTTTTCCATATAAAAAAGAATTAATTACTAAATAATATTATCCGAGAATAAATTTGAATCTTTTTTCAAAGTTCAAACTTTTATAAAACAGTTCTAGTCTTGGCCTATGCATTTAGTATGGCCATGAAAGAAATTATTTTTTGATATTTAATTGATAATAAGTATTTTAAAAAAAAACATATTTCACCCTCCCCCACGTAAACCAAAAAAAAAGAAGAAGAAAAATGTCTTCCTAGACATTTTCTTTAATTTACATTTTCCTTTTTAAAGTTTGAGAGATTTAATTTTATATATAAAAAAGTTCTACATCTAACACTTAAAAAATTTTTAAAAATTTTCCACTATCATATTTAATTTAATAAGTCCGACTAAATTTAAATTCACATAAAATATTTTTTAACAAAGATGGCGACTAAAATTTACATTTAAGAATTGATTTCCAATTAAGTTTCCTCATTATTTTACATTAACAGGAAAGTGTGTGGTACTACCATGTGGCATTGTTGCTCCATTCTTGTCTCTCTTCTTCCTTTTTGAGCTTCATTTTTTCAGTCACTGAGCTTTTTCTGTACTACAAAGCCTTTTCTTCAGCCTTTTGCTTTCTCGGTACTTTCCCTCTTTCTTTCTGTACCTTTTTTTTAGTGACATTGTTTTCTTTCAATGGTTTTTTCTGAGAGATTTGTTGATTTGAGTGTGCTGTAGATTTGGGGTTCCAACTGCTTTACTCTCAAGAAAATCAGTGTGTGTGTGAGAGAGAGAAATGGCAGGAGGTGGAGGAGCAGCTCCAGCGGCAAAGGCAAGTGAACCAGTGCCACATCCACCAAAAGATCAGCTTCCCAATGTTTCATACTGCATTACTAGTCCGCCTCCATGGCGTATGTTTCTTTGCACCTCTTTCAATTTTCTGCTACCCCACTACATTCCTTTGCTTTGTTTTTTCTGTTTCTGTTTCGGGGTTTTGATAATGGGTACCTGTTAGTTTCTTTGAAAAAGACGATTCAGTGAGTGGTTCAAGTTCGAATCTCAGCTGCAACACTGAATGTGAGCTCATAGGAGGTTAGGGAGTTAGGGTTGGGCAATGTGAGATAGTACGACTAACTGGTGGATTAATCGAGGTGATCTGGACCCATATGGTTTATGGGTCCTGATTCTTCTTGTGAACCCATTTTCTTTCTTTCCTGAAGACTTCACAGTTTATTACACAATGTGTATTGAACATCACTTGCTCTGGTTTCACATTTTCTATTTTTCTTTTCAGAACTTATGTTTCTTCAAGATAAATTAATGGTGAATTGTGTGTGTCATGTTATGCATTGTGTTATCCAGCATATTGGAATTTGAAATGATCTGATATGGGAAAAAACTCCCAAAATGTGCACCCTTGTTAGTTAGTACTGGTTGGTGAAGAATCATAGAATTGTGTTTCATTCAACAAATTGAGGCTAATTTGGTTCTAACGTGGATGGGGTCTATTTTGTTT
The DNA here is from genome assembly GCA_025774065.1 of Solanum ossicruentum. Taxonomy (NCBI): domain Eukaryota; kingdom Viridiplantae; phylum Streptophyta; class Magnoliopsida; order Solanales; family Solanaceae; genus Solanum; species Solanum ossicruentum. The sequence continues at coordinate 19,766,963 of JAOTQR010000092.1, read as the reverse complement.
ATACATCTCAAGGTCTCTGTATCTTATAGTCGAGTATGATGCATTTACCATCGGTATAGTCTTGCACGAATTGTCTCATACTTAAGAGGGTTTATGGCTAAAAAGCTGACTGTATAAATTATTTATTTTGTTGACTGACATATTATTTATTCTGTGAAGTGTTTGCTTATTTTCCCGTTAAGTGCTATTGAGCAAAGTGTTTTGGAATGCTTCTATGTAAAATGGTGAAGTTATCTGTTTTAAATTGGTTTCACCATGTATATTGTGGACCAAGCTGATTTTGTCTAACTGTTGGAATGCAGCTGAAGCTATTCTACTTGGATTTCAGCATTATCTTGTTATGCTTGGTACCATAGTTATCATTCCTACAGCTCTAGTTCCGCAAATGGGAGGTGGAAATGTGAGGCCTCCAGAATATTGAACTGTTTAACTACTTAAGATATGATTTTTTTTGGACCTCAAATAGTGTTATACATTTTAACTGGAAGAATACCTGCTCATTGCAGGAGGAAAAAGCCCAAGTTATTCAGACATCGCTATTTGTTGCTGGGCTGAACACCTTGTTGCAATCTATCTTTGGGACTAGACTGCCTGCTGTCATTGGAGGGTCTTACACCTTTGTTGCACCTACAATCTCGATTATCCTCTCTGGACAATGGAATGACGAAGATCCTGTGTCGGTTAGTGTCCTCAAACACCGAGTCATTTTCTCTTGTATTGTCAAAGACAAAAGTTGAGATATTGGTTTAGTTATATAGATTTTCAGTGGATTTAGTTGGTGAATTTACAGCCTTCCTTGTTTTACCCCTCTCGGGTCATTTAGGTTCCTAATTCTGCACCATTTTTTTACAATCCCTGTCTGTTCAGAATTCATGGCACGACCACTCCATCACTTCCGTTCCTTTTCCTTTATTTGGTCCATATGGTGTAAGAACCATTTTTTGTTACTTTTTGACTATTCGTTAATATGTTTAGTCAAAATTTCTCATAATTTCAGCAATATGAAAGTGCGACAGCAGACTGTTTTAGGATTTAAATGATATTTCTTCAGACATTTGAATGAAAATCATAGCTTCTAAATTTTGTATAACAAATCCAAGTACCATTTTTTTTTAGCAATAACCAAAACCAAACACTAACAATAATTTCGATAATATCATTTTGAGAAAATAAATTTAAATATCATCTAAGCGCCAAAAGAAACTGCTGCACAAAATTTAAACTCTTTTGGAGTAATGTGGTCATGCCAGGTGATGTTATGAGTTTAATACAGAGCAGTGTCAAAGGGTAGATAAAGGACTGAAGTTAGTTCCTCTAAGCATTTTGTGGATTGTTTAGATAGAAAGAAAAATAGATGGTCTGAGGGAAAGATAGAGCACATTTCTTTTCTTAAAACTAGATGCTTACAAAATAGACGGTTTAGCTGCTTAAGGATTTTATATTTTATCTGTAGATCCCCTGTTGTTTTGTTCTTTTCTCATAACTTCTTGGTACTGAGTTATAATGAATGTTGCATTACCTTGTCTTAAGAAAAGAAGAAGAAGAAGGAAGAAGAAGAAGAAACTGATGCACAAATAATTTACTTTCCACTTGATGATTTATGTCTGTGCATATTTCTTTAACTTCTTCAATAGTCAGGAAAATGCTTAGAGAACATTGCATCTTGGTAATATTGCGTCTTAATTTATTGTTGATGTTTTCTCTGTTTATTCAGAGATTCAAGAAGATAATGCGGGCCAGCCAAGGTGCCCTTATTGTTGCTTCCACTCTTCAGATTGTCCTAGGGTTCAGTGGTCTCTGGCGTAATGTTACAAGGTTTGTCATATCACAAGATTCTCCCGGCATTTGAGCTAGACTTCTCATAATGCTACCTGGCTTTATACCATTTATTATGGATGTACTTGCCTTTTCTCTTGGATATTGTTATGCTATATTTCGTGAGCTAGTAGTTTCTCTAAGGGTCACTTTCTTAGTTTCTTGTGTTTAAGGTCTGCTCAGTTATGTTGAGTGTGTTGTGTTCGTTTAGTGTGCTAGCTCTGATTGGGATTTACTTCATGTGGATTCTTAGGTTTCTGAGCCCACTTTCTGCTGTTCCTTTGGTTTCTCTTGTTGGCTTTGGTCTTTATGAGTTTGGTTTTCCTGCGGTAAGCAGAAACTCACCACACTTACCTTGCATTAATATTCATCCAATCATGATTGTTGAATTTGTTTCATCTCTGTTTAGGTTGCCAAATGTGTTGAAATTGGGTTGCCAGAGTTAGTCCTTTTAGTCATTTTCTCTCAGGTGGGATGCTTTGTCTAGATATCATACATTTCTTGTAAACATTATCTTAACACACAACATAGTAGGATATAAGGTATACATTCATAATAAACCGCTGCTTATTGCAGTATTTGGCCCACCTGATACGTCCAGGGAAGAATATATTTGATCGTTTTGCTGTTCTTTTCACGGTGATCATTGTCTGGATTTATGCACACCTACTCACTGTGGGTGGGGCTTACAAGGGAAGGCCACCAAAGACACAAGCAAGCTGCAGAACTGACCGTGCTGGACTCATTGACGGTGCTCAATGGCATGTGCTTCTCTCCTTCATTTTTTACTTTTCTAATGTTACTGGCATGGGTCTAATGCATACAGAATATTAGTATTTTAATATGTATGTGGTCCCAAAGATATGGAACTCCTTCTAGGTCGAGTTCATTGCACCGGACTTGCCTAGTACCAGTTACCTCTCATGTGTGGTTTGCCAGCTATTGCATAAGAGTGGGGGTTTACCTTGTGCGCACCCAAAAGGAAGCGGCTGCGGGTTCCCCTTGCCATAAAAAAAAATGGAACTCCTTGGTGAAAAACTTACAACTTTGTGAGCGTAACAGTGGGTGTTGCTTTTATTGCTTACATAAATTCGAAAAGGATTCTACAGAATGATATAAAAGTTGTGTTCTAGGGAAGTGGCACATGTTAGCACAGCATAAAAAGGAAAGCAAGATGCTTATGTTGGGATATAAGGATTAGTTTCTCATAACCTATATTGCATTACAATCTTCAACATAACAACACTTTGTTTTGACTTATGGCATAGACCATTGTTTCCATTCTTAACTCATAGATTTTAAGAAATCTAGAGTGTAACATGCCATATTCTTTTTGTCTCTCTATACTTGACTACCCCAGTGGCTCCTGTGAGCAATAGTTCTGGAAAAGAGTAGAAATTGGTGCGTACTTATCCATTAAACTGACATTGCGGAATACGATTGAAACGGAAAAAAAGAAGAAAATACGAGAGATGCATCTAGTTATTTTAGCTATACGATTTTGCATGGAATGATACTTTGTGACTTTTCTCTCATCACCAGTTTAGTCACAACTGATCAACTGGTTGTGCTGTTCTGTTATTCCCACATTGAGCATTGCTGGCAGATATGGTGATGGTGCTACAGATTAGGAAAAGTAAACACAAGTGGTTGTCCCAAAGTAACCTATCTGAATCTCATATTATTTGATGAGGATCTGAATCTCATATTATTGACTTCATACATTGTTGGTTGGTCAATTTTGAAAAATGGAGTAAAACAAAACTTTATATTTTCTTATCCATTTCATCTTTTTCTACTAATAATGGTCTTATGATTGTGACGTGGGATGCATATTGTTTGAAAAATATTCCATTATGTTCGTTACTCATATAAAAGTTGTTTTCGTAAGTTCAGTGTTCTTAATTTGTTACTTTCGTCCATTAGGAAAATATTTCTCCAGAATTTCTAGGCAATTTATTGTAACTTTAATAATTTTCTCCTTTCTTTTGCTGGCTTTGAACCTGCAGGATTAGTATTCCTTACCCTTTCCAATGGGGACCTCCTTCATTCAATGCTGGTGAAGCATTTGCTATGATGATGGCTAGTTTTGTTGCTCTTGTAGAGGTTTGTTCACCCATCAGAGCTTGGTCAAAGATACTGAAAATTGTGAATGCTTTATTATCTTGTTCTGGCAGGTTTTTCGTAAATATTTTAGTTTCAGGTTGTTTCCTTTGTTGTTTACTTTTGCTGATTCCACTATGATCCGGATTGTCTTATATTTTGGTTATTGTTTTTATGACACGTCTTGTTGTTGTTACTGATGTTCTAGTTACTTCTCAGCCTTTGTCTGCTTCCTCTTACTTTGTACTGTCTATTTTTTTTTTTTTTAAAAAAACGATTTGCATCCTTTTCCAATTCTTGTGTAATTTCACCTCTTTTCAGTCATTTTTCTGAAGAAAAAGACAACAGATACTTATAGGCTCTGAAGATATAGGCTTTGAACTAACTTCTTTTCACGCTTGTTCTTTGGTGTTTTCAGTCAACTGGTGCTTTTATTGCAGTTGCAAGATATGCAAGTGCCACTCCCTTACCACCATCCATACTTAGTCGTGGTGTTGGTTGGCAGGTAAATATGATTTCTTTCCTAGAATTTCTCCTATCCCTCATCCTCCTGTAAAGTGAAAAAAGTAAGGAAAGTTCTGTTGCATGTCATTGAAGTGGAGCTTTATTCTGAACCAAATGCATAGAATCTTTTGGAGGTTTATGTGAAGCCGTAAGTAGATTAGTGGAACTACACAAAATTGGAACATCGTCTCTCTCGTCCAGTATCAGCATTGTCAACACACATCAATTCTCAATAAGATTTATTTACTGTTTTTAGGTAACCTAACGCTCAACTCTAACTAGAATGGTTTTCTTCTCATAAGTGATAAAACTAGTCATAATCTTCTACCACTCAAATGCGATCTTGCAACCCAACATGGCTATCTGTGGTCCATGTCCAGAATTATTATTTTGGATCTCATGCCAATTTGAGTAAATTTTGCAGTTGATCCACTTTGGGTGTGACAGTAGATGGCGGATATGATATTTCTTCCATTAGTGGATATCATGCTTTATGTGGTTAAGGCTTGGAACATTAAGAAATTTCTGCATCCCTATCTAAAGACCTTTACCTTGGAACTCAATAATTCTCTCTCTCTCTCTCGTCCACACAAGTTTTCTGAAAATATTCATCTTTTCCACTCTCTATCCTTCATTGTCTTCTATTCATTTAGCAACAGATTCTTTTATCTTGGAGAATGAGTCACATAAATTAAACTTTTACATGCCTTGTTTACAGGAATATTCTCCATAAAACTTTCATTATGAGAGTTAACCTGCGATAGCATGTCAGTGATCATCTTTACCAGATTACCAATTAAAGCATATCAATAGATTTATCTATATATTTTTTACACTTCCAGTGCATAGAAGTTGGACTCTATTGCATTTTATTGAAAGTAAGCAATGGGCTAGAAAGACAGCCTAAAAAGGGTTTATTCAGTCCATTAAGTGCTCCCAGACTAGTTGGGGGTAGAAGAGAGAGTGCGCTGGATGTATATCATCTATGCAACCTTTCCATCACCCTCAGTGAATGATAATTCGGGATCATGGGAACATAAATATGTTTTTTTAAGTTACATTCTGTTTTAGGGTGGAGGTAGGTCAAATTGGAAAAGGAAGAAATCTATTTTGTTCATCTTAATGAAGTTCACGAGAAGTGTGATTGTTTCTCTTCCCCTATTCCTTTCTATTTCTGCATGCCTTGCTTTCTTTAATTTTGAATCATTCTGCTTTTGCCTCAGGGTGTTGGAATTCTACTCTCAGGATTGTTTGGCACTGGGAATGGATCTTCTGTATCTGTGTAAGTCCAGACAAACATTTTGCCACTTGATACGGATACCGCCTTGTTACGATAGTTGACTAAGTAGAACTCATTTTTCCTTTGTGTACATGCAGGGAGAATGCTGGTCTTTTAGCACTGACACGCGTTGGCAGTAGAAGAGTTGTTCAGATATCTGCTGCATTCATGATTTTCTTTTCAATTCTTGGTAAATCACCACTCTTAGCACTTTTATCGAGCAATTCTTGTGGGTTATATTGATACTTGATTCTCTCCACCCTCTGTCGATTTGTCTTGACAACCTTATTATCATCAGGGAAATTTGGAGCTGTCTTTGCTTCAATTCCAGCACCTATTGTTGGTGCTTTGTATTGCCTTTTCTTCGGTTATGTAGGTATGTATATTTTAAAGGCTAGCACATGCCCTGGATCACTGCTTAAAATCTTTCACATTATTGAAAGCTTGGGAATTGTGGTTTCTTATGTTGTTCATTCTTGCAGGCGCTGGCGGCTTAGGCTTCCTTCAGTTCTGCAACCTTAATAGTTTTCGCACCAAGTTTATATTAGGTTTCTCCGTCTTTCTGGGCTTGTCCATACCACAGTACTTCAATGAGTATACTGCTGTTGCCGGTTATGGACCTGTTCACACACATGCAAGATGGGTATAACAATTTGACATCATTTTATAAATGTCTTAAACATTTGACTTATGTTGCAGTTACAGTCATGTATTAAGAGCTTTTGTGGTTTGTTACACTTCAGTTCAACGACATGGCCAATGTGCCCTTTCAGTCCAAAGCTTTTGTGGCGGGTATCGTGGCTTTTTTCCTAGACAACACAATGCACAAAAAGGATGGCCAGACAAGAAAGGACAGAGGCAAGCACTGGTGGGACAAATTCAAGTCCTTCAAGACTGACACAAGAAGTGAGGAATTCTACTCCCTACCATTCAATCTGAACAAGTATTTCCCATCTGTGTGATTTTGGCGACGCCACGGAGACAAAGGTTCATACTTCTAGTCCTAGAGTTTTGCTTTCTCCTTTTCCACTTAAAGCTGTGCTTGGAGGGAGGTTGCTGCTGCAACTTGAATTTTCTTCTTTCATATGTACCTTCGAAACGAAGTACAAATATCTGACCATTTTGATGAAGCTTAGAACAACAGTTATTTAGTTTTTAAGTATTTCCTGCTGTTGTAAATTCATGGATATATGGATTTAGCTAGCAATAGAGAAAGCAGTACTTTTATGGCTTTTATTAGCAGTTACAGAAAACCTCAACAACAAAATACTAGGACAATTTTCTGACTTTAAAACAAGGTCAATTAGACGCATTAAAACTCTTGCTATGTGTAGGATCTGAAAAAGAATTCGATCACAAGAGTTTATTATATACACTTTTATCTTGTATTTCTTTTAGAGATTGTTTCTAAGGATTGGATTAGTAACCTTCCATGATTAAATGGAAAATGGTCAAAAATATTTTTAAATTATGCAAATTAAACAAAAATACTTTCAATTAATAATTTGGTCTAGAAATAACTCTATTTTTAATAGTTTGGTAAAAAATATCCCTATAATGTTCTTTTCCTAATAAATATATTATTCATTTCTTTTTAAAACACATCCTATTTCTAATACTGACATTACTTTTAAAGAGCCATATTTCTTGGTTGATTTATTTCCAAATTTCTTAAACTACATAAATACGTACGAAGTAAACTTTTTTCTTCGTAATCTTATTTTATCAATTAAAATAGAATAACTATTCTATGTGTGTTTTTATCTGTTCATATAGGTCATATATATAAAATCGTAGTTACGCCATTATTAGTTTTTATGTAGGAAATGATAAAAAAAAGTCCTACTAAAATAGAAAATATTTTATTTCATAATTTTTTTTTCCAAATTGAAGTAGGATAAACATTCACTAATAATAAAATTATTATTAGAAAAATATTATGAGTGAAAATAAAATTTCTCCTAACCAATTTTTAAAAACCGAAAATATTTAAAGATAAAGTTTCAAAATCTTATTAAATTTCGTGATATACTCTAGACTTCATAAAAAGAAAAAATATGCACGAAGACGTAAAAGACTTATATTAATCAAATTGATTATTAATTACAACAATACATATCCAGTGAAATCTTATAAGTGGAGTCTGAAAAGGATAGAACTTACGCAAACCTTATCACTACCTCACAAAGATAGAGAAGTTGTTTTCTCATTAAAAATATTTTTAATCAATTTCGCATAATTTAATACAATTTCTCAAACAAAAAACTTATACAAC
>JAOTQR010000092.1:19737667-19758564 GCA_025774065.1 Solanum ossicruentum | reverse complement strand
AAGAAGAAAAGGAAGAAGAGGAAGAGAAGGCACAATTTATCCTGATACTCTAATTCGAGACCTCCACACCCTTCTATCTAAGGTCATGTCCTCAGTGAGGAAAGAGAAAAGAATATGCATGGTCTGAAAAAAAGATAATTTCAAATATATAAAAAAATTAATTAAATTACAATAAATATAGTTCATATTTTATTTACATAAAAAATAGCTTCAAATTGGCGAAATTATATATGACTATATTCTATATCTTGTCAAAAGTTATAGAAAGTATACACTAACTATACAATGTATATTACTTATACATAAATTATATACTAAATATGTATTATAATACATAATATACGCTAACTACTCATGCCTACCCAAAGAAGAACTATTTTTTAATTATTTTTATTGAAGCATCCCTCTCAGCAACCGGGACGGAGCTAAATTTACTCAAGGATGGTCAACTGAACATCCTTCGTCGAATTTTTTTTTCGAATATAGGTTAAATATAGATATTTTGATATATATTAATTATTGAATACCCTTGATATCAAAATTATTTACTCGTTATGTTCTAAAAATATGAACACTCTTGACGAAAATGTTGATTTCACCATTGGCGCAAAATTTGCGCATGCAACAGACAGAGGGAGGACAATTTTTTCTTGGGATGATCTTTCTGTAACTTTGAGGGGAAACAACAATTGTAATAAGTCAGTGGAATATCAGAGGATGTTGGATAAAGCTGGCTACAGCAAAAACAGAATTGTTCTAATTTTGCACTAACCAAGATCTATCTACAGAACAAAAGGGAATATTTTTCTATGATGATTTCTTTGGGGAGTGAGATCTGTGACATGTTGGTGGAAATGATGTTTTCCTTCCACGCCTTTGTTTGCTCAACCATGCCATAACATCATTCCTAATCCCTATCCATTCTCCTTGATATTTGAATTAGTTTACACGTATCTTAATTATTTTGTTCGATAAATATATTCATTATGTAATTTATCTATTTAGATATTAATGAATTATTTTATAATTTTTTAATTTTTGCTGAAATTTATATTTTTTTAATCGAAAAATTATATGTATTAATATATAAATAGATTAAACTTTTAAAAATTCTTGGTAAAGTTATTGACTTTAACATTGAGACCACAACCCTAGTGAAGTAGTGAGACGATTAACTACAAATATCTTTTTGGTGTGTAAAATCTTTTTAATATAATGATAAGTAAAATTCAACGAAGGAAGTAAAATCTCTATAGATTAACTATCTGAATTGTCTTTTACCTTGTTGATAATATAAAGGCTTGGTTCCCACCGTTAATCTCTTTTTCTCAAGGGTGGAGCCACCTATTGATTAGGGGTTCATCTGAATCCCACTCGACAAAAAATTATATTATTTATATATAAATAAAATAATTTTTTATGTATATATATAAAATAGATGTTGAAACACTTCAACAAGTTCATGCATCTATTTCGTCAAATTTTGAACCACTAGATCAAAGTGATGGCTTCACCGCTGATTCTTGGCCCCCTTATTTTTTCCTTTTAAGAAGTATGTAACAGTAATGAGTTGACACTTATATAAAGGCCATAGCCTACAGCTCGGAGAGACCGCTCTGTTCTCTGTTCATTCTCTGCAGGAAAGTAAGAAAAGAAGATAATTTAACCATAAAAATGGGGAATTGCCAAGCCGTTGATAATGCAGCTTTCCTTTTACAACACCCAAATGGCAAAGTAGAGAAGTTTTATTCATCTGTCACTGCTTATCAAATCATGAAGATCAATTCTGGTCATTATGTTTCTCTTCTTCTCAACACCACCACCGCCGCCGCCAATAATACCGCGGTACGAGTTAGGCGAATAAAGCTTCTCAAGCCTACAGATTCACTTGTTCTCGGTCAGATATACAGACTAGTTACTGCTCAAGGTTAGTTGCTTCTCCAGAATCTTAGTAATTGGTCAAATGATTGATTTGATTCAGTTACTCAATAATCCCTCATTTTCCTTGATGGTACAGAGGTAATGAAGGGATTGTGCGCAAGAAAATATGCGAAGCTGAAGCAGTTAGAATATTCATGTGAAGAAATGATACAGAAATCAACTTCACATTCTAAGGCAGCAAGTGTTGGAAGATCTATTCAAGAGAACTCTAAACAGGTCAATATAATCTTCTTTTTTATTCCAAGAACCTATTCCTTGAATTTTTATTAAAAAAATTATGAACAAACAAAACATAAAAATAAGGTTTGAAAAGTGTAAAATATTTGTAGATCTTACCATTATGACATATGGATGGAGTTTGTTTCTGAAAGACTCTCGTCTCAACGTGATTTTTTCTTTTGAAATTTCAGGTTAAACAGGAAAGGCATAGAAACTCAACAGGTGGAAGATGCAGAGCATGGCATCCCTCATTACAGAGCATATCAGAGGCTGCTTGCTGATTTGTGATGAATGATTGAATTATTTGATTAATTAAATTGTTCTTAAGTATGAGATTCTGGAGAAAGAGTGTCCCCTTTTTGTCACATGTATAGCAAAAGAGAAAAGGAAAAAAAAACAGGGAGAGATTTCTCACTTGTTAATTTTTGGATCATTTGGAGGCATTTGTTCAATTGGAATTATTCTACCTTGTAGGCTTTATTGTATGCACCAAATTTTGTGTACTTGAAGTACTACTACTATTGATTTGATAAATGTATGGATCTAGAACATTTATTGAGTAACAATTCTCCATTAGAAGTTTGAGTTGGTGGGGGTGGATTGCAGATTTACATGAACTTGATAATTTTTTCTCTGATTCTATATAGATTTTAAGAAAAATCTATACAAGATTCATAGGTATTCAATTACGATGTTAATTATTATTATAATATTAATTTGAGATTATAGTAGAAATTCATAAAAATTAAAATGTCGCAAGGTTGGGCATCTTTCTGGCAAGGCAGGACAAATACAAAGATTGTGCATTCGAGTCACCAAAAAGTAAAATGAGCGAAGCCCATAACATTCCATGACACCAGATATACTGAAACTCTTAGCAAACTGAGTAAAACAAGCGAAACTCATAATATACTCTGAGGCACCATCCAACGACACTGGAACTCTTAGCAGGCTTATTCGTGAATTCGAGTCAATGAAAAAGATGAACGCCTTCATTTTTAATGTTGAGTTATTTATTTCTTTATCTATTACTGTAAACAGTTGTCCGCATCAAATATCTAGCCTTGAACATAGAGTGGGGTGTTGAAGAGTCTGAAAAAGAAATGAACCTATAAAACAAAAATTACTGAATCATAACAATATTTTCTTATTGTTTTTGCTGGAAAGAACTTGCATCAATATTTTCATAAAATAAAATCAATATCTGGATATAAATATATAAAAGGCATGCTTTGTGACAGATTATAATGAATAAACGTAATTTCCAAATACTTGAAGCAATAATGCCTTGTCCAGTTTTCACTTCAAGCAATCATTTCCTCATCTCTTTATAATAGTGGTACTACGGTGACGAGTTCATATAAATTATTATATAGAAATTTATTAATTTCGTGCAAAATGAGTAAAAATTACTTCATATTTTGCTATTGTGGCCTTAGTTGAAATTTGAATTCTAGATCGTTTTTACTTACTTCATTGATTGATAGACCATATCTTTGCGTACAACAGAGTTATCCCTCCATTTTTTTAATTAAAAAAATAGTGATATCTAGACTATTAATTAGTCTTCAGGATGAACAAAAGTTGTGATAGAGTGATAAATATTCCTTCGTTCTTAACCAGAGATATCTGGTTTTAAGTCCCTTAGCTACAAAATTGCCTTTGTTAGGAGTAATTTACCCCTAATATGAGACTTGTCGGTGCAAACCTGAATTTAGCCGGACTCGAATGTGAATTCGAACATCACCAGACTTGACTTTGTTAAGAAGCATTTTACCTCAACGCGGGACTTCTCTGCCAAACTAACTTCTTTTGTCATCTCTCATAATTTTCACAAATTTAGGCAAATTTTAACTATCAACTAGGAGAAGTAACCTCTCTCCTTATAAAACTCCATAAGAATTTTCAGAACAAGCACAACAGCAATTACAATGTGTGTTTGGTAGGAAGAAAAAAAGATTGTACTGGTCTTTGGTGGCATTAAAGCACAAAACCATAGACTTATAAAGACAAATGAATTAAACTCTTCTTTTGGCTCTCATGAAGATGTCACATATAGATATATGTGATATGGTCTTGAATTGTATATGTAAGCCAGAACAACAAACTGGTCCAACTCTTGACTAGAAGTCGATTACCCTTCAGTTTTCTCATGGTCTTCCATCTGGCTGAAATTACCTCTCTCCTTGAAGAGTTGAGTGTGATGATGCCTACAGTATAATTTATGCTCGTGCGCTACATAGTTTGATGGACTGATCACACAGCCCCCGTGGCTGCATTTGAAACAAGCCCTGTGGTACGAAGTGCCATCCACTGCTACCTATATAAAGCAGCAGATACATTAATCTATGAGCTTGATTTAAGAAGAAATTAGCACTTCAGATATGCCGAGTTAGAGGCACTCATCCAGTGGCTCCTAAGAGAGCTCAACTTTTTCAGATATGAACTAAAGAATTTTGAAATAACCTATCTGTCTACTCTGCGCCCTGCGCCCTGTGCCTTTTTGGATTAGTTAACATTAGACAACAAAAGAAATTGTTAATACCTTTTCCAGGGGATAAACAGTTTTCTTGCAAGCAACACATTTATCTTGAGTTCCACCAAACAAACTCGAAACCTTACTGTTTGATCCCTGGGAGATTATTACAAGACAATTAATTTTAAGATCAGCAGGCAAACTGAAATGGGTAATAATGTATACTGGAAAATGCTAGAGGAAGAGTCTTCAAACAATACCTGATCAACAGAACGTTCCCTGACAATTTTTGGAGCCCCTATAAAGAGAAATAACAAGCAAGAAGAAACTAGCTTTAGAAGGAAGAGTGATGAAAAGCTGAAATAGAAGAAACATCATCTTGCGTATCTTAACTACCTTCGAAACTCTTATCCAGACTTCCTGTCATTTTGAATAGCTGATCAAAGTGAGGCCGGCAATACAAAACTCCTTCAAAGGAGTTATAATTACTCAGCTAAAAAACATTAAACCAGGAAAATAAGATTAAGACATCTTAGAATTAATCACATGAAAACAAGGTGCCATAGAGATGCTTTAATATGAAGGAGAAAATGGAGATTCTTTATGCTCTAAATACTGTATCCATCTAAGAAGTTTACACTAGATTTTGTACTTTTGGTTGATAGAGAAAAATATCTTCATCTGTACGATTAACTCAATAGCACTTAAATGATAGATTAACATGTTAACAAAGTTGTACGAGAAAAGTCTCATGGCCATCCCAAATCAGAGTTGCACAACCATTACAGTAGCACAATTACTCTCATGTAGAGTCAAGTTTCAAGATCAATAAAGTTAGTGAAGTAGGATGCAATTGCAAATACTCCACTTAACTTCTCAGGTAAAGAGTGAAAGCAAAGGTTTTATGCATATGATACTTTTGATGGAATGTCTTCCCATGCGTCTATACATGTCAGCGTTCTTGCATATTTCCATCCTAAAAAAGGAATGGAGCTCATGTATTTTTCACCCCTACCGATGCCACAAGGGTGGGGAAATTCAATGTTTGTTGTTCACTAAGTAACAGAAATAAATTTTGCTTCACATGCAACTAAAATCACGGTTGTCCATATTCTTGCTCATTTATCATACTTATCCAGCCAAAGATTCCATACTCCTACTTGAGGGTCATCAAACTCATTTACCGCTCCTTTTGCATGGGGCAGGTAAGGACATGTTGGTAATCAAGTGGAAGCGTATGGTAGCCCTTGAGCAATAGAACATTGAATCATAAACACACTTTGGGTTTACTCATTTTTAAAAGTTTGGCACTTGGCAGACCTGACTTCATGCTTCAACTAAATATGAGAGTCTGTGCTAGAAAGTAAGATTTAAGAGTGTAATTTCAGCAAAACAGAAAGCTCACAGCTCAGATAAAATTTAACAGCATGATTGATTTCTATAATGTGCTTTTCAGATCAATTGCAGTGGAATGCTTTATGACAAAATTCTTTGACAGTAAACAACAAACCAATGCTTTATGGAAGAAAAAAAAGATACCATTAAAAGGATTGAAACTTCAAGGTAAAAAGATGACATGGAAAAGAAGAAATGGTCTCTCGAACACCCACTTGTGACTTTGTATAACCTGAACAATTGTTTTCTTCATTAACATTCCCAAATGACACCATCAAAGTGTTTTTCTTTAATTCATAGCTGTAATTTGGAACATTAGCCCTAGCTGGTTGTAACCAAGAAATAACTGGTTTCAGTTTCTAGTATTAAGCATATTTGAATGCGGAAGAATGTCAAGTATCAACTAATAAATCAGGACTTCCAAGTTAATCAGCCAAAACTGGTCGGCATAAAGGCTGAAATGGGAACACACACAACTTATTGGCTAATGAAACAACTTCTTCCTCTAAATGGCTCCCTAGTTCAAGTGGCAAAGGTTGAAGGACTTGTGACTCAGGCCACAAGTTTGAGCCATGCGCTATGCGAACTAAGCCTAGTAGGAAAAGAGTAGAGGAGTAGGCCCATTAACTGCAAGTTTGAAAGTTGCAGTTTGTCCTAAGGGCTAGCCTGAGATGGATTTCTTGGTCATTAAAAGAACAGCTTCTTCCCCTGAATAGATCATTTAAACCTCTACCAAATCTCATTTTGATGTTCTAATATGAATCTTTAAACCCATAATTCCCTAGAGTCCATCTAATCAAATTTCACAGAACAATTTTAGTCAAAAAATTTACGCAGTTAAGGGAGTCCAGAGATACCCCCAATAGATGTCTCATCATTCGTCAAGTTTCCACCAAATCGATCACCATTGATACTTACTACAATTACACTTCACTAACAATTGCAGAAAGCTCCCACAAGTATCCAAAACTCAAATCTATGAAAGAGGCAAATCAAAACAATCTCATAAACATAATCAAACAGAGAAAGCATCCATTTCTCTGTTCTTTTGAGATAAACAGAAGAGCATCATGGATCTCCAAACCTAACCCAATCATTCATTTCTAACAGCACAATAAGAGCTCAAAGTTGCAATTCAACTACAAAACAGAAAAGAAATGGATCTTGCGTCTAACTCAACCCCAAAATTTAGCTCATGAAGGACAATTGGCCAACTCAATACAATGATAACCCCCATTCTTTTTCCATCTGATATGTTTCTCTTCAACACTCCACCTCACGCCCATGGCTTGAGGTCTAGTACGTGGGCAATTTAATATGGCTGGCCAACATCATTACACAATAATAGGGATGGGTCCTCATACCATATAAAAAACTAACCCGTGAAGGGAGAATTGTCCAAGTCCATATGAGAACAACCCTCCTTTCCCTATTCAACATAAACCCTCCCCTCTTCTTGCTCTCCTTGCCCCCTCCTCTCTTGAAATTAATTAGAACATTATAATCTTGAAATAAAATTGATTTCACATATAAATTTACACCACAGATGACATCAAACAAGATAAAAGCACAAACCATATTTAACAAGAAAAAGAAGAGATTTTTATTGTGTACCACCTTGAGTGTACCCTTGCAATGGTGGCATCTAAAACAAGCTTTATGATAAACCTTATTGTCAGCAGTAAGTTGATCCACCAAGTACACAGTTTTGTCACAAGCCTTACACTTCTGTGTTGTCCCTCCAAAACTTGCCATTTCCTCTGCAGATCTCCACTCAATTCAATGAACAAAAAGAAACACCTCTTTTTTTATCCTCTGTCTTTCTTCCTTTTTCTCTCTCTCTTTCTACTTACACAGTCCTCCAAATTTGGGCACTTTATATTACCTTTACATCATGATGTTTGAATTTTTGAATTATACTTTATGTCTAATCAAGATTGAGAAAAAATAGTACTTAGTAAATAATAATGGAAATCAGAATGAGATGCCATACTTGAGATTCTCAAAATTCAAATACTAGTAATTTACTCTTTTTTTTCCTATTTGTTTCTGTGATTTCAATTTAACATAAAGTTTTATCATTAAAGATGTGATGCAATGAAGCTGATTCGCCTTTAATCATAGATCTCTAGTTCGAGCTCAGAATCAAATACTTGTACTTTCCTCCTTTTTTTCTAAAATTTATTTCTTTAATTTCAATTTAACATAAAATTTTATCATTAAAGATACGGTACAATGGATGAGATTGACCCTTCTTTAATCAGAAATCTCTAACTCAAGCTTCAAATGAAAAAATTCCTACGACGTAAATTGAGAGGCTCCAATGTGAATAAAGACAAACAAATTAAGGGGAAATGTGTTTTTGGATATTACTAGTGGTAGTAGAGGCAGGCAGGCTTTGGATGAATATTAGCTGTCGATAACAAAGGATTATTCTGTCAAGGATTGAAGTTTATATGTACAGAGTGAGAGTTATTTTATTTTAAATAAAGGAAATTACAAGTGAATATATATTAAACAGAATTATTTAAAATTAATTATATTAAAGTAATCTGATTATAATCTATTAAACTTGGTTATGGTTATTAATGTCGAGACGTATATCAAATTTATATCAATATTGACATTTCCTGACACAAATTAAAGGTTTTGCCTGATGATTAAAGTGCAGGAGCAAATCTACATAAGAGGTAGGAGGTTTATTTATGTCTTCTCAATAAAAAATTATATTATATATATAAGATCAAATTTAAATATTATCTATCGTCTAATGAACCACCTCAACATAGTAAGTGCAACTTAATGGTCTAGCAGATTCCATGACTCGTTGAGGTCATGGATTTGAATCTTAGTCACACCTATTCTTTTAAAATTTTATTTTTTTCACTTCATTTTCTTTTTTAATAAGTAATTGAGTTTTAGCAAATTTATCTTTCCTCTAAGGAAAACTTATATATATAATAAGCTACTTATTTCAGTAACATACATTACATATTTACTCATATAATATCGATACAAATTTATATATAATTTATACAGTATTGCTATAGCTTTATATATTATTTACATAATTTTGATACATGTTAATACATAATTTATACAATAATGATACATTACATAACTATTTATACAATATTGATACAAGTTTATACATATTTATACAGTACTAATACAATATATATATACCACATAAGTATTTATACAATATCATTGCATATACACAATAAAAATTCTTGGAGAAAGTTTTAGATAAAAGGATTTACTTTTATTTAAAATAATTTATTTTATTTTTTTAAAAAAATCAACTCTTCAAAGGAAAAAATTTAAAAGAAAGGGAATGGAAGTAAAACAAGGTCTAATGCCTTGGGCCGATATTGAACTCCGTAGTTGAGCCGATTTTGGCTATTTTTCTTGTAGAAAGAAAAGAATATGCCACTTTTCTTGTAATTTTTTTATATTAATGAAATTGCCTTATACTATGTTAAAAAATTATTTATTATTTTTAGCAATAATAATTTTTTTGACTGAATATTTATAATATAGTTTTAATAAATTATAGATAACTATTTATAATACATGTATAATATAAATTTAATTGACGGATAATAAATTTATCACACATTTTAATACGCTTATAATTTATTGTGTCATTTCTTAACAAACAAACACGATATATTTTAAAACACTTATAATATATTTATATTGTATACATGATTTACTTTTAATAGACGTGTAGATTTATCATTATATATTACTAAGAATGATAATAAATAAGAAAAACTATCGCTAAAATGAATAACTATTTATTAAAAATACTCGCTCAAATAATTTTTTCCTTTTCGAATGAGTATTTGAGCCTGCCGTGGACATAAATAATTAAAATATTCTTTATTTTTTCTAAAATTATTTGTGTGATGTGTGCGTATAGTCTTTTTCTATTTTGTCCAAATATTGGTTAGTCTTTTTCTATGGGTCTTAGAATTTTATGTACACTACTTATGCCAAATTGCCAACCCAATCCTACATAGAGATCCTAAACATAAGTCCTCTCTCTTCGTTTTAATTTATTTATTTAGTATTTATTATTTTCTGCATCTCAGTATAATTGAATTTTTAGAGTTTTTTTTAATGTTCAAATTATTTGAATTGTTCAAATTTTAAGATAGATGTTTGAAATTTGTTCCAATATTACCCTTTCCTTTAATAAATTAAACTTTTTTTAAAAAAATAAACTACACTCTTTACAAAGTCATTTATGATTCATATTTAATTATCTTTATGAGTCTATATTTTCCATAAAGGGTTGTTTATATTTCTATAAAATTTATTTTTTTTTAGTTTCAACATATTAGAATTTTGGTTCCTTCTAAATTTTTGAAAGTTTTAAAGTATAATTTTTTAATTATTGAATTTTGAGAAGTACATGTTGTATTGAAATTTTCATTTGAAAATTTTGGTTCCACGTACAAGCAATTAGTAGAAAAATAGAGCAATTTAAAATTTATGTAAAACCAAAAAATTAATATATGCTTATTGGAAAAAAACGGATGTTGGAATTCTAAAAGACATCGTTAACTTCTACTACCATTATTAATTTACTAGTCACATTTTAAATATTTTTTAATTAATGACTTAAGAATAAACAAAAGGGTAGTGGAAAATTTGATTAAAATTTTGTTTTAAAATATATTTCTTAATCTGTGTGCATTATCTTAAAATTCAGTTACTATGGGACAGAGGGAGTATATTGTAAAGATTAAAAAATTTAAAAAGTTTTTTAATTATTGTGATCCTAACTAAAGATATATAGAATAACTACATCAACACTGATCTTTAGCATCAATTAATTAACAACAATAGCTTAATTGTTACTAAATATATTATTTCTGTCTATCTTTACTTGATCCCTATACTATTTTGGAATGTCCAACAATACTTGTCCACTTTATAGAAATCAAGAAATAATTTTACACTTACTTCCTAATTTATCTTTATCATTAATTATAGTTATTTCCCCATTATATTTTTTAAGACATAGTATTTATTATATTTAAAGGGTACTTTGGTAAAATTACCTCATAATTTACTATTTTTTAATTCATGTACCAAATTAATAGGGATCAAGTAAAATTAAACGGAGAAAATATTTTTTTAGTGACAATGCATAACTACATATTAGCACTCTGTATAAAAATGCTAAAACCCATTGCATTGAATTCAATGACAAGTAATTAATGTCAGATAAAAGTTTTGACACTCTTTATTAGTGTATATTTATTGTCTAGATGCTACTCCCTTCGTCTCAAAATAATTGAATTTTTGAGGTTTTTTTTAATGTTTAAAATAGTTGAATTGTTCAAAGTTCAAGAAGAATGTTTGAAATTTTTTCATATTTGCCCTTTCATTTATTGAAGTTTTATATTTTCTAGGAGATAAATTACACTACATATTTATGATTCTATAAAGGGCAGTAGTGGAAAGTATGATGTAAAATTTGTCTTTGAATGCTTTTCTTAATATGTATGCATTATCTTACAAATTCAATTAATATTGGACAGAGGGAGTACTTTATTGTAGTGAATGAAATAAAATGTCCTTTAAATTTAAATTTATGGTCTTAAATTATATAGAAAATTTGAATTAGTGAGTTGCCAAAAGAGAAAAGAGATATGTTTTTAAAAATTGGTTAAAAAGAAAAGTATGATAAATAAATTAAAATAAAATAATATTGCATTGTTTTATGAAGTAATCTTACTTTTCAATTTCCTTTGCTACTTATTGCTTCATTTTCTGATAGGATATTCAAGGGTTGGTTTGGATTGATTATTGGTCAAAATTAAAAATTAAAATTAAATTAACTTAATTTAATTTTTAAAGTCTCAAAACCAACCCAAACCCAATTATAATATACATTTATCAATTTATTTGTAATTGATTTCGATTTCGTTTGATTCGGTTTGGTTAGTCGATTATTAAGCATACACAAAAATAAAATTAATGACATATTTTAAAATTGGAGAAAAAGTGACAACAATCTATTCAAAATAAAAAATAGTTAGAACAGTTGATATTATAGAACTTTCAATCGTTGAATTTATTGTGAAAAAAGTTTCAAATTTTATCATTTTTGCCTAGAAGAAAAATATTGTGACATTTCTAGTCCCACCAAGAATTTTTACATACTTGAAGTCAATAAAATGAATGTTCTCGTCTAAAGCATTTACTCTTTCATAAGTGTATTGACAAATAATTTTTTTTTTATATAAATAATGTATTGCATATGTATCATTATTAAATATATGACTATCATTAATATCATTTGTTGGTTCGATTTAGTTATTTCAGTGATTTTTTAGAATAAATTCAAACTCAAACCAAATATTATCGATTTTCAAAAAAGTAAAACCAAACTAAACTAAATCAAATCCAATTTAAATCAATTTTAATTCAAAACTATGAATACCCCTATTTGCCGTATTATCTTATTATTATGCTTTTCTTTCCCCTTTGTGTAATCTTTCTTTAAGGATATCTTTTTTGAGGCGAAAAATGTATCAGAAATCACCACTCCAAGTACTTGTTTTACAATTAATTAATATAAGTTGACAAATCGTAAATATATGAATTCAAAGAATGACAATTCAAAACGAAACCAGTACTAGTGATTTAATTAAGTAGAACAATAACAACAATATTATCTCAGTGTCTCAAAGGTTTTCGCCAATTGCAGGGTTAGGAGGGTTGAATGTACGCAGCCTGATTCCTATGTTTAAAAACATAGCGCGACTGTTTTCAAATGACCCATAATAAACATAGAAAGTTGCATTGACTAACTGATACTTCACAATTGAAAGAAGTGCAAACAATTTAAAGAATCATTTTGTTTTATATGAAGTAATATACAGTGCATCGTGATTTTTTTAAAATAATATATTGGAAGCTTATCTTTATGTTAGCGTTGAAACAAAAAAAAAAAAACACAAAAACATTAAAAAAAAACCCGAAAAGTCAACAGGTGATGAGTACTTCATTCTCATCTTATCTGTCTTTAATTTCTACACCTGTTCTCATTAAAATTTATTGGTATTCTATATTTATATTAAATAAATATTGCTCAATCACAATTTAGTATTATCATGATAGCTATTAGGTCATCTTCAACCTATTCTCTATTTCATTCCCTAAATATAAAAAATATAGAGTATTTAAGGATGTGCAAAAAATTAAACTGACCGATAAATTGAATTGATAAAAATATTATTAATTCATTATTATAGGGTTATTAAGTTATTGAGTTTTTAATGATTCTAGAAAAAAAGATTATTGGTTATCGATTTGATATCGATTTTTATATTGGGTTATTGAGTAAACCGATAATCCAATATGATTATAATAATTTACTATTTTACCCCTTCATAAATATTAAATATTTGTAATTTAATAGTAATAGGACATTATTGCAATACTTTACCTATTTTAATTTTTACGATACTTAAGTGATTAGTTATCTACTTTAGTATTTTAATTTGTAATTAACTAATTACAGCTTTTGCAGATAAACATAATCTCTGTACTCTATTTATTTTTTGTTAATGCAAATTTTCATTATCATTCTTATTGGGTAAATTAAAAATTGAACCGTTAAGGACTTATAACTGATAAATCGAAAATCGATAAGAAATATTTTATTAGGTTCTTATTAGTTTAACATATTTAAAACTCGAAAAACAAACTGATAATGTATAAAATCAAACCGAATCGATCGATGCACACCCCTAAGAGTATCTGAAGACAACTAATTTCAATTCTTAAAGATAATAGTAAAAAATATGATTAAATGATGATTAAAAATACAATTAAAATTTTATTCTCAATGTCTTAATATATGTGCATTACTTTATGAACCAAGTTAATATGGAAAGGAGTATTAGTCATCACTTTCGCTTTTATAACAAGTAAGATTTAATTAATTATATTGAAAGAGATAAACAAATTAATAATTTTATAAATTGATAAATAAAAAATTTCTTGCGTGAACACTTCCTTGAGCAAATAAACTATTTTCATCGTTAGAGTAATTATCATGAAAGTTTGGGTCAATGCTAAAAGGATACACTTTGTCAAATATTTTCATCTTCATCTGTCTAACTACATTATTTTAGAATATCCAAATACTTAATCAATTCATAAAATTAATAATAATTTACTATTTTGTATCTATCTTATTTTTATTATTAAATAATATTGATTTTTCAATGTTCAAATTTACTATTTTTTTAAATTCATATACCTATTTGGTTAAAAAAATTAATATGAATTATTATTATTTCACCTAAAAAATACAAGATTCACTTAAATATTCATCTGATCTCTATCAATATTTATATTACACTTATGACTTTACTGTAATGTAAAAGATATCAATCTCCGGTCAAATACAATATTAAAAATTAGCTCATGAGTATAAAATTGATCAAATTCATATAAGCAAACCATATTATTCTCTACCCATTTTATCACTTTCTTGCTTACCTAAGCTCAGCTGAAGCATGAATTATGAGTTCAAATAAAGATAATTTGACTGTAATATTATATAAAATATGACATTTAAATCTAAAATTGTCACAAAATTAAAGATAGATAGTGATGTTATTAATCATACATTACCCACTGAAGCGCAATTTCCACTTTGAAGCTATCTTTTCTATTTTCCTCTTTCATTCATTTCCCACTATCCTCTCCAAGAAGAGTAACACTATTTCCTTATCAATATTTTCTAAAAATAATTATACATTTTCTATATTTGAAAAGTAATTTGATTTACTACTAATATTTTACTTTTAATGAAAAAAGTTCATAATCACATAAATATATACCATGGAGTAATATGTTTAAGTGGAGGTAGAGTTATTAGGGAGCGGAATATCTTCATTACAATCTTTTCATCGTAAAATTACACTTTACTATAAGATTTGTGTACGTAGGAGTCTTAAACTATGAGGTGACTGTATAATATAAACAATATCAAAAGAAATTTAAATTACACATTTAAAGTGACAAAAATTTAAGAAAAATAAAGTAGAAAAATAATAATTTGGAAAAAAATAGTATACTTGTCAATAACATATTTTTAAATGTTATAAAAAATATTAGAAAATAATTAATAATTTTATATAATAAAAATAACACTAAAATAATTGAAAAGTAAATAGAGAGGATGAATAGTAGTCGGAGAAATACCAATCTACCATTCACAATCTATTTTGTATATTTACTCTCCAAATATAAAAAACGAAAAGTAAAATATATAGAGTATGTATGGAGATAGTCACAATCTCAAAATTAAAATTTTTGATTTGACATAAATATTAAATACGAGAGTAAGCATTTATGTTTGCCTTAGTTTTAGCTTTAGACCATCTCTAACCCATTTCTATTTCACTCTCGGAGTAAACTAGAAAATGAGCTCTTCAACCCCACTTTAATTTACTCGTTGGAGAACTACACTCTCTATTTCACTTTTTGAATATTATATTATTATTTTAAATATTTTGTAATTAACATATTATTTTTCATATAAAGCTACCAATTAAATCTCTAACATTCGTAATTATTTTTAAAGGTAATATAAAATTTTTAAAAATATATTACTTATACTAAATGAAATTATATAAGGTGATTATTTAATAAAAAAGAAAAAAACTATATCACAAAAAAAAAATTAAGAAGAGAGAAAAAAATTCTTTTTTAAAGAAAAAATTAAATCAGAATTAATCGTCTAAAAAAATGAAAAACAATATATTCGGAGAATAAAATAAAGGGTACTATTGGAGATACCTAACCAAGGAAAATATCAAGCAACCCAAGTATTATTGACCATTCATCAACAAGTCCCCACTACCCTAATCTCATTCACAATGAAAATTTTCTTATATTTTGTCATTTCTGTAAGAAAATTTTATATTTCCTATAAATTGAATTATATTATTTATAAAGGTAATAGTGAAAAAATATGATTAAAACTTTGTTTTTGAATGCATTTTTTTAATATATGTATATTATTTCACAAATTAAGTTAATATAGAGTAGAGGGAGTATTATTCGTCACTTTCGTTTTTATAATAAGTAAATTTAACTAATTCTATTAAGAGAAAAATTAAATTAAATTTTATTTAAATTTTGTAAAATTAATAAGTAATTAAAATAATTATTTGTAGTAATATGAATAATTAATATGGACTAGATATTTATCAAACTTGGAAATTAGTGGTTCTAAGTCTATTTTTGCATTAATTTTGTAAAGAATTTTAAGCTCACATATTCTTGCGTAAACTCATGTAAGTCCTTGGCTCTTCCTTGAGCAAATAAACTATTTTCATAGTTAGAATAATTATCACGAAAGTTTGGGTCAATACTAAAAGGATTACACTTTGTCAATATTTTATTTTTTCTTAGTCATTATATTATTTTAGAATGTTCAAAATACTTGATCAATTCATAAAATAAATGAATATTTTATTATTTTATAATTATTTTATTCTTATTATTAAATAGTACTATTATTTTTTTAATATTTAGATGATCTATATTTAATAGGATGATTTGGTAACATAATTTCTGTGTATCAATTTAATAGTGGACAACTACTATTGGATAAAAGGATTAATATGAATTATTATTGTTCCACCTAAACAATACAGGGCTTACAGAATTATCAATCAAATCCCTACTAATATTTGTGTTGCACTTACGTCTTTACCATAATGTAAAAGATGTAACACTCGAGTCTAACGCAATACTAAAAGCTAGCTTATGAGGATAGAACTGACCAAATTTATATAAGCAGACCATCATTTTATTTTCCTCCTATTCTATACTTCCTTGCACATTAAAGCTCAATGAAACGTGGATTATGAGCTCAAATAAAGATAAACTTAACTTTAATATTATACAAAAAAAAATATGACATTTAAATCTAAATTTACCACAAAAATTATAACTTATAAGTGGAGAATTGCAAACCACTCGTACATTCCCCGACCAAATTAGACAAAGACGTATAAAAGATATACAATGATGTTATTTATCATGCATTACCCACTAAAGCACATTTTCCACTTTGATGCAATCTTTTCTTTTCTTTTTCCTCTTTCAATATTCTCTCCAAAAAGAGTAACATTATTTCCTTATCAATTTTTTCTAAAATAATTACACATTTCTAAATTTGATTTACGATCAACATTTAACTTCATAATGGAGTAATATGTTTAAGTGCCAGTAAAATTACATTTTATATATAGATCAAAATCATATATGTGGTTAGTAAACTCTCCGGGCCATTTTTTGCATAAAGTAGATCAGTTTTGTGTACGGAATT
Source organism: Solanum ossicruentum (assembly GCA_025774065.1). Taxonomy (NCBI): domain Eukaryota; kingdom Viridiplantae; phylum Streptophyta; class Magnoliopsida; order Solanales; family Solanaceae; genus Solanum; species Solanum ossicruentum. The sequence continues at coordinate 19,741,156 of JAOTQR010000092.1, read as the reverse complement.
TCTTCATCTCAAACTACATTTTATATATAGATCAAGTTAGTATACTCTCTGGGCCATTTTTTGCGATAAGGTAGATCAGTTTTGTGTACGTACGAGTATTAAACAGTGAGGTGATTGTATCGAGTTATGGCGATTCGTAACGTACCAATCCCAAGTAGACAGCTGTACATCGGCGGAGAATGGAGAGAACCCGTCAAGAAGAACCGGATTCCGGTAATCAATCCCGCTACCGAAGAAATTATTGGTACATGATTAGCATACTGTGTTTTTTCCTCTAATTGTAATTTGGCGAAGCACGTGAAAATGCTTTTGTTCTGATGAGATTTTTTGTTTAAATGCGTCGGAACTAATTTATTTGTTTCGTAATGCAACGTAACTCAGTGAAATTGGATTTTCAGGGAATATTCCGGCTGCTACCGCCGAAGACGTAGATATAGCTGTGGAAGCAGCTCGAAGAGCGCTTGCTCGGGATGACTGGGGTTCTACAACAGGGGCACAACGAGCAAAATATCTCCGTGCTATTGCTGCTAAGGTTGGGTACTCTACTGCTTTGGCATCTTAATTTCAGGAATTTTATTACTTGGATGCACGCAGTTACTAGTCCAGAAACAGAGAAATTATGTTTATTTCAATGCTGATTTTGAAATTATGTTTAATGTTGACGTTAAATTATACACGATCTGGAAACTGTGTTTCCTGAGTTACTTAATTCAAATTTTGTACTTAGCCATGAACTTACATCGTGATCGTGTTCCTCGTGTCCTGGAAGGCTCGAACTCAGGTATAGTGAAACTTTTGGGCGTAAAATCTAGTTGATTGCTTCTAAATATTGCTAGTGTGTCTACAGATAATCAAATCTTTCTCCATTAAAGGATAGCTAGTTCTGAGATAAACCAAAAAGGTTTTTCTTTATAGATAAACTATTGAGTATTGGAGTGAAGCAAGTCTCCAACTGGAGCGAAATGAATGTAGACGATTAGATTTGAGATTAAGGCGTAGAAAAAGGTTCAGTGTGTATGTAATACGCGTTACATTGGTGATTCATTTAAGACTTAAATGCCTTTTTAGATTGTCCTAAGCCCAAATATTTATCCACTATAGATGCCTTAGCTGGCATGAAGGATAAACAAGTCCACATATTTTCATTTTAGGGGCATCGGCCTTACTACATTGAGAAAAGAGAAAATTTCCATTCAAGTAGATTATGTTATTGGATACTAGTGGGCTGCTGTATATATTGCAGTTCACCTGGTGTTGGCAAGAAATTGAAAAATTGTTCACGAGTAATTGGCTATTCTGCTTTTCTTTAAATGATTCATTTGCAAACTGTTTTTGTCGTAGGTACTGGAGAGGAAATCTGAACTTGCAACTCTTGAATCCCTTGATAGTGGAAAAACATTTTCTGACTCTTCTGCAGATATGGTACTTTCTTGCATAAGTGGGATAAACATATAGTTTGCTTCAATTTGATGTACACAAATCTATTTTATGTGCTGTCTTATATTTCAGGATGACGTCGCTGGATGTTTCGAGTACTATGCAGACCTCGCTGAAGCTCTGGATTCGAAAAGGAAGACTCCGATTGATCTTCATCTGGATACATTTAAGACTTATGTTCTTAGAGAACCTCTTGGTGTTGTGGGATTGATAACTCCATGGTAGGTGCCATTTTTCAGAGTTATTACGGTTTCTTAAGTTTTACAAACCACAGATTGATCAAGCAGACTTTCATGGTGGAACTTCTGCATTTCACTTATGTTTTCTGTACATGTATCTATCTATTCACTGGTTGTTTTCATGTCATTGACAAGCTAAAGTAAGTCATTTTACTTTTATCTGAGGTGGTCTGGTTAGTTCTTAAAAAGTTGAAATATAGTTTGGAAATGGAGAATATTCAGTTGGCTTAGGTGTCTCCAAGTTCAGGAATATATTTCATTGAAAATGTTGGATCATAATCCTAATAAATGAACAATGAGAATGAGAGTCATGTATACTTTTCAAGTCAACGATCGTTTTTGTTTTCATAATGAAGGAATTATCCATTGTTAATGGCCACATGGAAAGTTGCCCCTGCTCTTGCTGCTGGTTGTGCAGCTATACTAAAGCCATCCGAACTAGCATCAATGTGAGCCCTTATAGCATGTCATCTTCATTATCTATATTCTTGACTGCACCATTTGCTTCTTTAATTAAATAACTCTTCAACATTCAATCGTAGTACCTGTTTGGAGTTGGGTGAAATCTGTAGACAGATTGGTCTTCCTCCCGGTGCCCTTAACATTTTAACAGGATTGGGGCCTGAAGCTGGTGCTCCTTTGGCATCTCATCCTCATGTGGACAAGGTTTGCCTGTTTTATTTTCGAGTTATGCCTTTTGTATATTGATCAAATATCACATTTTAATATGGTGAAATGAATCTTTTAAATTTTTGGTGACAGATTTCATTTACAGGAAGTGGACCTACAGGTTCTAAGATCATGACTGCTGCAGCACAACTTGTTAAAGTATGTTCTGATGTAAATAAGTAATGTTTTAGGTTCTAACTGACAAAGAACAAGCTGGTGTGCCGGTGGATTAATCATGGCTAACCCCTTATGTTTCATTTGCAGCCAGTTAGTCTTGAGCTTGGTGGAAAAAGTCCAATAGTTGTGTTTGACGACATCGACTTTGATTTAGGTTCTTTTTAAATTGTACACTTAGTTAAGAAGTTAACGTCACCCTTTAGTTTAGGAATATAATTCTGCTTCTTGATCCTATATTTTCGTTGTCTAATGCAGCTGCTGAGTGGACTCTTTTTGGTATCTTTGCCAATACTGGTCAAGTTTGCAGTGCAACATCACGGCTTATAATACAGGTAACAAAGTGTTAAATGTGAATGAGGTCCACATATTTAGTCACAGGGGTTTCGCTTGGTTAATTCGGTCCTGGATTGGCACTATTTACCATTATCTAGGAAGTACCTCTCAGAACACCTGTGTGTATGTTTGATCGTCAAGTCATATTGTGCTTGGCAGTGTAATACGAACGTGAAGTTCAACTCTTTTAACACTTTGTGAGAGAGGTTGTGCTTGAGAGAAGCTCACCAAAATTGTCACTTTGATTCAAATTGTCCGACATTGTGTTACCTGCCTATTTCTTGGAAAAATTTGTGACAACAGTTCATTTAGTTTGTTTTCTTATGAACAAAAAGATTGTTCAGGGTGGGAAAGATAAATTTATTTCCTAAATGTGAGTTGATGTGGATTGCGAGGGTGCAATTTTTTGTTTTAATTTGGATATCAAGTTGATTTATCTAATGAACCGATACTTTTAAGGTTAGAAATTGCGTGGAGAGTACTATATCAAATTATATACTAGAATTCAGAAAATAGTAAAAAGATGTAGCAAGAATGAGCATATGAGATGGGATATGTGTTAGGCAGATTGAATAACGATTCAACCCGATTTAAACACTTGCGGAATTATAACTGGACAGAAAAATAAATAACT
>JAOTQR010000092.1:19719773-19732133 GCA_025774065.1 Solanum ossicruentum | reverse complement strand
CACATTAATTTGTTGACTAACAAATTACCATGTGTTTTTCCTTTGTAATCCACCTTGTTTTAGGCAAGAATCAACAATATGACCTTTCCAAGAAAAAGATGATCTCGTAGACGTTTTACTAAACTTAGCATATCAAGGCCAGAACCGAATGGTGATTACATTAGTTCTAACTTACAAAAGCTGTAGCCTTTTCCCGGTCATTTTGATGTATTCTTTTGTGGTGTTTTTTCTTTCTATTATCTACAATGTTGGAGCTTTTCTTGAATTTGATTCTGAATATTCCAGGAAAGCATTGCTTCTGCATTTTTGGACAGGCTGCTTCAGTGGACTAAAAACATCAAAATCTCTGATCCCTTGGAAGAAGACTGCAAGCTTGGTCCAGTCGTTAGTTCTGGACAAGTAAGAAATTGTATGCTTTTGTGTTAAATAGAAAATGTGGTTCTAACTTTTAAGTGTTGCAGAAACAAAATGCGATGTTTAACACTGAATTGACAAAATAACTCATTAGAAGACACTATTTTTGGTTTGTTATTTTCTAGCAGATCTCATAGAATCACACAATTGTTGAAAATTTCTAAGTACTAATGTTTGTTCACCTGCAGTATGAGAAGGTACTGAAGTTCATTGCAAATGCCAAAAATGAAGGTGCAACCATTTTTTATGGTGGTGAACGACCTCAGGTAAAAAAAATCCTTTTCTAGCAAAGGCCTAGCTTTAATTTGTATACCAATCTTTTGTAATACAGCTAGCATAAGTCATCACAATTGAATTGCAGCACTTGAAGAAAGGATATTATGTTCAGCCAACAATTATTACTGATGTTAAAACCTCAATGGAAATCTGGAAAGAGGAAGTATTCGGACCTGTTCTTTGCGTCAAAACATTCAAAACTGAAGAGGAAGCCATTGAACTAGCAAATGACACCAAGTGAGTAATTGGTTATTCAGAGTTTCCAAATATAGGGACTCTTCACTCTAACTTAAACCATGTTTTTTAACCCTTCCATTTTTACCTTTTTATTTAGTTGGAACTAAGTTTTAATCTTTCCAGTATGTTTACTTTGGATCCAAAATAAACTAGAAGTATAGTTTTGTCAGCCAATAGAAGAATAGAGCAAAATTTTAGTTGGTTAATTTTCCCCCCGTTTTCTTCATAGGTATGGTTTGGCTGCTGCTGTTATGTCAAAAGATGTTAAAAGGTGTGAGAGGTTTACAAAGGTGGGAACTAGTATGTCACATTTTGTCACAAGCAATTCCTTTATCAATATCAGAAGGTAAGTGATCTCTTGTTAAAATTGGAATTTGCAGGCGTTTCAGACAGGGATCATATGGATCAACTGTTCACAGCCAACCTTTAATCAACTTCCATGGGGTGGTGTAAAGCGTAGTGGTTTTGGACGTGATCTAGGGGAATGGTAAGCATTCACTAATCTAAACTCACGTTTATAAGGTCTGTTAAAGGGAAAAACGCTCTTTATCCCAAAAAAAAAGGTTTTTTTTTCAATACTCGAACCTGAGACCTGTGATCTGATTTGGGCTTATAAGTGATAATAACTTGTGTTCATTGATGCAGGGGGCTTGAAAAATACTTGAACATTAAGCAGGTGACAGAGTATACTAGCAATGAACCATGGGCTTTTTACAAGTCACCTTCAAAGAACTAGTGAAAAGGAGTTTGTCCACGAGGCAGTTTCAATAATGTGCAAAATCAAACATTACTAGTCATAATTGTTTGTTTTGCTGGTTAATCAATATCAAAGTAGCTTGTCTATTCTATATATTTGTATCTTGGGTGAAAAGGAGTTTGTCCACGAGGCAGTTTCAATAATGTGCAAAATCAAACATTACTAGTCATAATTGTTTGTTTTGCTCGTTAATCAATATCAAAGTAGCTTGTCTATTCTATATATTTGTGAATACAAGATGTTTTGTGCATCCGTTTTGAATACACAAAGTTTTATTTTTTAATAAAAATGTTTCAAAACGAATTTACTTTTCTTTCCAACCTTTGTTACGTATATTTTGTTTTTTTTATAAAAACATAGAGCTTTCTCTTTGTCTGAAGTACTCATGTGACCTTACATTGGGTTTTAGTGGATTCCCTCTTTGTTTAATCAAGAGAGAATATAATAATACCAATGTACTCCCTCCATTTCACTTTTTGTGTGTCATAAATTGATAAAAGTATGTAATGTGCATAGAAGTTACTCCGTAGGACATATGGAATTCTTTTAAAATTTTGTTATCTAAAATTAAATGTATGTATAATATAAAAAAAATGTGTTCTCAGTGTCCATTTTATATGTGTTAATTTTATCGTATTTACATATTATTATGTATTTTTTGTTATTAGTCATTCTTTCTTTTTTCTTTTCCTTTTTTTTCATATCTAATTTATTCTGCTTATGCATTTTTGAGATGAAAGTTTCCAAGAAACAGTCTCTCTACCTCTGTGAGATAGTGATAAGGTTTACGTACATTTTATCCTCCCCAGACCTATGAAATTCCATTGGGTATGTTATTGTTGTTCGTGTAACATAACAAAAATACCTCATTTTTTAATTTTATGTTATTAACATGTCATATTATTTTATATGAAAGCATTTTTAAAAGTAAAATAAAAATATAATTTTTAAAAAAACAAATAAAAATAAAAGTAAGATACATTACATTGTTCGAAATACCTAAAAAGTGTTGAGGGGAGCTCGTCGTCTCATTCTTGTGAAAGACATAAAGGAACAGGTGCATATCAGATTTTTCAAAAATAGTCAGTTTTGTAATACACATCAGTACATTAATCATTTCACAGAACAATTACTAGGAAATTTCATTGATTAATACTGTTTATCTTCCAATAGCATTTCCACAATCAAGAGTCAAGCAAAGCAAAGCAAAATAAAGACTTCAAAGTCAATGGTTCATTGCTCACATTTCATCCAATCATCAAAAGCTTAAATACCCATCTCCCTTTTAGCTTCATTCCATCTCTCCACAATCATCAATCTTTCTTCAAGATTCTTTAAAACTAAACAGTAAAGTTGCAATCTTTGAGGATCTAAGAAAGCAAAAATGGTGAGAATAGGAGAGGGTATTGAAGTCAAAGATGAGCTGATCAAGAAAGCTTGTAACTTAGCCATGGAAGCTCACAGTTTGCCATCTGGGAAACCTTATAATTACAAGAAAGTAAGTGGGTCGATGGATGTTGTTTTCAGTTTTGCTGGAACTTGGTCTCTTGATGGTTGGTACAGTAACACTTGTTTTGGAGAGACAAAAATTAACACCACTCTGTTTCCATCTTTGAAAAGTGTTGGCACTGATGAGGTAGCTATGGTCAATGAAGCATTTGCTAGAAGATTTGAAGACATATTGAACAATTCTTCACTTAAAAATGAGGTACTGAGGTTCAATAATCTTCTTCTTTTTTTCAAGTGGTGGTATTTTTTTTTCTTAGCTTCTCCTTAAATGTTGTTAAGAGAAAATGAAAAAATTAATTCCCAGTAGAGTATCTTGAATTGTAGCAATCTCATGCTGATCTAGCTAACTTGAGTTTGATCAATTCTATTCCTCTTATTGGCGAAACTTCTCCTTACAGAGGACATGATTTTAAATAGAAAGCTCACTTTTTAAGTGCTGATCATTTATCAAATGGCTTCCCAGAAAAATATACTGATTCCTATTAGTATATATCCTTTCAGACTAGTAGAAGCAGATTTGGAATTTGAAGTTTTTAAGAGTTTTGGATTCTCGACTTTGTGAGTTATGTAGGTTCTAAATCAATGTTTTGTACATATTAAGTGAACATATTAAGACAAATATAATTCTGCCAAACTCGTACTTTCTACTCTAGTACCGCCTCTATAAGCTAGGTAAATGGAGTTTGTAAAGTGAATGTTGACTCATGGATTCTGTTGGTTTTAGGTAGTGAAGGCAGTGTCAGATAGAAAACAGATAGTGTTTGCAGGGCACTCATCAGGTGGCCCTATGGCTATTTTGGCAGCGGTTTGGTGTCTGGAATATTGCCGCACAAAATCAACTGGTGAGCTAGATAGACCAGTCTATCCATGCTGTATGACTTTTGGATCCCCTCTTGTTGGTGATAGAATATGGTCTCATGCCCTCAGGCGCGAAAACTGGGCTTGTTACTTCCTACATTTTGTCATGAAGTATGATGTTGTCCCCAGGATAATGCTTGCTCCCCTTTCATCAATTCAAGAATTGCTTCAACCAATCTTTGCCTTCATCAATCCAAAATCCCCGTATTATCAGAACGAGGCTGTTGCAAGATCAAATGATGCTTTGAATTTCTTTATGACTGTAATGAGGAGTGCATCCTCTGTTGCAAGTTATGCTGCATGTAATCTGCAGGGATGCACAAACTTGCTGTTAGAAACTGTTTCCAACATTGTTCAACTCAGCCCTTATAGGCCCTTTGGAACTTACATCTTCTGCCCTGGAAATGGGAAACTGGTTGTCATTGAGAATCCAGATGCTGTTCTGCAGTTACTGTTCTATTCCTCTCAAATGAATTCCGAAGCAGAAGCTGCAGAGGTCGTTGCTAGAAGTTTTAACGGACATCTGTTGTATAGAAACGAAATGGAGGAGAGCTTAAAGATGCAAGGTGTGGCTTATCTCAACAATCTTACTGATATTCCTTTATCTTCAGATGTCATTCCAAGTGATGAAGTTGCAACCATGAATGACCTTGGCCTGGTAAGGGACAAATATGGTTAATTTCTATCCTGATTTTCAACAACAAAATTGTCAATCTTGCTCAATCTAATGGGCGTTTTCACGTTATCTAAATCTCAGAGTACGAGAGCAAGGTTGTGTCTTTGTGCAGCAGGAGAATGGGAGAAGAAGAATAAGGCGAACGAGGAGAAGATTGATCTTAATAAGAAAACCATCGTGGACAGATTAAGCAAGATACAGGAGTATCGGACCAAGTGTGATATCCGTAAAGTTGGGTATTATGATGCATTCAAGCTTCAAGAAAACATCGATGACTTCAATGCTAATGTGACAAGGCTTGAATTAGCAGGTATATGGGATGAGATTATTGAAATGTTGAAAAGATATGAGCTCCCAGATACCTTCGAGGGACGAAAGGAATGGATAGAGCTAGGGACACTGTTTCGCAGGCAAGTTGAGCCTTTGGATATTGCAAACTATTACAGGCACTTGAAGAATGAAGATACTGGACCTTACATGATCAGGGCTAGGCCTAAGCGTTATCGGTTCACACAGAGATGGTTAGAGCATGCTGAGAGAGTGCAAGCTGGTGCACGATCCGAGTCTTGTTTCTGGGCAGAAGTGGAGGAACTAAGAAACAAGCCATTTCAAGAAGTGCAAAACAGGATTTTGAGTTTAGAAACAGCTGCAAGTGGCTGGATAAACGGTAACCTCCTTGGCAATGATGTTTTCTTCCCTGAGTCTACCTTTACCAAATGGTGGAAAACACTCCCTACTCAGCACAGACTGACATCTTGGGTATCGGGCCGAATTAATATTTAGCACCTTGGTATCCGAGCCAACGAGCAGCCAGATGGTATCTGCCTAAGATAATAAACCAAAATAGAGTGACAGCTCCACTAATTACTTCAATGAGAGCAACTAGATGTATCTTGCTCAGATAATTGAAGATGTTTCAATTTTCCTGAGAATTGCTTTACTTGTATGGTAGATTAGTAGCAAGAATAACAACAACATTCAAGTATTTAAGGTGGGATACATACAACAAAACTCAATTTTTTCCACATTCAACTTGAATTTCCAACTTTCAACGTTTTAAGAACCTTAAGTAACCAAGCTGTCAAAACTTCAATTTTACAACTTGTAATAGGAAGATATCTGGAGAGCAAACATAGTGACAGAAGGTGGTTTCAAATGAACCTTTGCCCAGTATGACATCTTCTTTCCCCAATCTAAGCCACACTTGGAATTCACTGACAGCCAATTCCATACAAAAATTTGGAAAAGATAACCTCACAAAATTCGTGAATATCATAATAATAATAATGTGTAGATCATACAGAACCAAACTTTTATCGCTCCTGCAACAGTCTCATCAGCCAGGGGAAAAATGCAAAGATCTCATGTGTTTATCCCTGGAACAAACCAGAGGCTCTCTAAAGGAATTGAACTTCAAGAACAGCAAGGAGAAGATCAGCTGTAGCACAAAGTCTTCTGTTACATGGAAAAAGAAGCAACACCACACAATAGCTGCTGCTTCTCTAAAAAACAATTGTCACAAAAGAGGAAAGCAATCGACTTGTACCAGGAAAATGAAGGCTGCTACGCGTCTAAAAAACAATTGTTACACCAGCATAGTCTCGTCAAGATCCATAAGCAGATGGTATGAAGGTTAGAAAAATTCCAATATATTAAATAGAAGGATCTAAATTTAAATGTTAGCTTTCAACAAAACTACCATGTTGAAGGACCTGATATCTCAACAAGACTACTTCACTTCATAAAATGCACCTTAAAGCGACTCCCAAAGTGCAAGAACTTAGTATTCACAAGAGAATCTAAATATATATCCCAAAAATTCACTTCTTTATTACCTTGAGGTAACACATTGATACATATCTGATGGCAGTGAACTTATCAGTACATATCTGCCGAGCTAAAAAAGCCCATAATGTGGTAAGGATGCATTTTGTGGTTTGATCCCAAACTGAATTGAAGAGAAAAGTGAGAGCAGTAGACCAGTTAACAGCTAATACGAGGATAAAATATATATCCTGTGTATTTAATCAGATTCACAGCAATCAGACGAGATGAAAAGTGGTAAAAATATTCAAACAGAAAGATATCCATGTTAAGACTGATGCCCCATTGTTTTCTCATTTTGTCATGATAATCTGATAGAAGGTGGCAAAATGTTCAAAGAGACGAGAACATCTATACCATCACATTCAATCTATCTAACCTTTATCCAGCTTATCTATTCACACAAGGAGTCTTCTACATCAGCACAAGCATCATACTATAATGAGAAAAATTATAGGAGAACAATAACAGTTCCCTTGTGCTTTCAGAATCTCGAGCCTATATCAACATCTAATGCTAAGAAAACTTGGAGTTCAACAAAGTCAAACCACACAGAGAAAGAGGACACGACATACACATTCACAGAAAACAAAATCTTCCTACGACCTTGAGATCATGCTACAAGAACGAGCCACTCGAAACATCAGGCAGCCTGCATCTTTGGTTGTCTCTCCCTCAACCGTGTCATGTTTATACTGCTTCCTGCAAGCTGGACAACGCCCATCCTCCTCAAGAATCTTCTTGTGACAAAAGAGACAAAGCCTAAACCCGCAAGGACAAGGCAGAAAACTTGTATCTGTAAAATCCAAATCCTCACAGCATATAGGACATGATGTGGGTATTGATACACTTTTACATCCCCATACAGAGCCTCCCTGATAATGCCGCCCCGAATTCATAGGGAACGTATACTGTTTCGACAAGTTCGGAAGACCTTGGGGACGGAATTGATCTTCGGGCCTCCACGCCTGAAAGCTGACAGGAGATCCAGGTACAGTTCCCCTGCCCTTAGGATTCTGCTGTGATGTATCCATCGCTGGTACCTTCCCCTCAGAAACTTCTAGCCGATAACTCATATGCACCACATTGTCATCCCTCTCTGGAGCTGAATCCAAACTAGAGTTATGCTGCTCCTGCTTCTTATCAGTGGCAGCTAAGGCATCAGCAACTGCTTCCCAATCATCCAAGCAGTCATCGTCCCCTTCATTGTCTTCCTCACTCATGCTTACTGAGCAACAACCGCCACTGCTGCTAAACACACCACTACTGCTACTGCTGCTGCTGCTGCCACCTATGAAATTGGTCCCAGAATCATTTCCTTCCAACACACTACTAGTGTGGCTGGTGGGGCTATTAGAAGGTGAATCAAAATCACTGTAGGTGTTCCCATAAACCCCATTTTCCTCTGCTTCTCCTCTCGGCTTTATGGCTAACTTCTCCATCAATTGGCCCCTTTCATTAGTAACCTGCATCCCTGGCCCACAAGCCCCTCCCCTACCATTAAGTTCCTGCTTGGAGCCTTTATTCTTCACTACACAAGCAACAACCACCAAGAATTAAGGAACATAAATATAGGAAAATAACATAATTAATAATAGAAATACAGAAAAGTAGCAATCTTGAGATTGATCAATCATCCATCAACACAGATACATTAAAATTTTTAACTTTTTGCCCCTTCAAAGATATTATGCTGATGTCATACGCAGACACCTAAAGTTGGCATCAAGTTTCACCAAGACACCTCAAGTAGACTGTGTACCTATTAAACACTAACAATGCCTGAATTTTGTATCAATAAGACATACTTTTTTGGACATGGCAAAATAAGTTACACTCATTTGTAGCACAGGAAAGGGTTTATTTAGCAAATTTATTTTATTTCTCTTCTTATTCCCATTTTCCCAGTCAGTACCTCCACTATTTCCCCAAGCTTGAACTCTTTTAATGGAGGCAGATTTCCGACTAAAATCAATTGTAGGATTTGTGAAACAGTGGCTGTCTCTATTTTGCCCTTAACATCCAGTTTACTTTTAAAATGTCAACGAGCTTCTATAAACCTTTGTTCTATGACAAGGGGAATCCGCAGCCGCTACCCTTTGGGTGTGCACAAGGTAAACCCCCGCTCCGATGCAATAGCTCGCAAATCACATAGGAGAGGTAACTTGCCTAGTGTGATGAAGGAGCTTCTAGAAATTGTTTCAGCACACCTATCTCCCACCAGTCCATGTATAAAGGAACGATGCTTATCTTGGACATGTTATTGCAGCTTTTTCCATGTAATGGAGTGATAAACATGCAGAAAATAGAAATATTGTTTAAGATCTATTGCTGGAAAAATTATTGAAATGTTCCACTCTTTCATTGGAGCAACAGAAGAGTGGTGCTTGTGGTGAACTTTCTTTGTTTTCTTTTGAAGACGAAGAAATAGGAGGGTGCAGGGAGCAGCAAAGAAGACGATCAAATGGGGTGGGGATGGGGGTGGCGGAGAAGACAATGAAAAAGGAGGCATATGGCAGGGAAGAAAACTTGAATGGGGTTGGAGGGTCTGCTTAATAAATGTGTTTTCACTTTAATTAGGACACAATATTTTAATAGTCAAAATTTTAGCTAATCCGGAAGCTCTACAAAAATTAAATGACTATTTTGTGTAGTGTGCAATCTATTTCTAAAAATAACTTTCCGAACACGTTCTTTCCTAATGTCTCCATTCAGGTAGCATAAGCCAATTAGCTTAACAGATTGGAGTAATATTCTTCTCCACCCGTTGAAACTATTTTACTATGGATATCAAATTTTTCAACATAGTCATAATCTAAATCATTATCTATGTAAGGCACCACCAATGAGATAGATGGCTGGCTGCTAAGTGTATATGCAGGCCATGAACTGGGAACAAAATGTGGTTCTTGTTCTTGTAGAATTGTTATGACTTAAGAATTACAACAATTCGTAGGACACAAATATGTTAGAGGAAACCCTATGCTTTCTGTAAAATTAGGAGTTCTTACCTCGTATAGATTAGGGCAAAAAGGCATGTCATCGATTCATTGGTCACTTTGCTATGTGTTTTGGCCTTTATTGTTTTCTCTCTATTTACTTTGTTTCGGTTACAACATCATCTAGACAAATAAAGTAACGTGACACAACTTAAATGGCCAATATCCACATAAGAAACGTTTGTGTACACACGCCTGAAAGTTTTATAAGCAGGTGTCAAATTTACCAAATTGGCACAATCAAAACCCTATTTCAGGGGTTCAAATGGTACAAATCTTAGTTAAGGAGTGAAACTTTGCGCCAACTTTAGGTGTTAGCATATGACTTCAGCCAAGATTTTTTACTCAATGGGTGTGAAATACCCCTGACTAGAATTAATATTACCCTACGTTTATTCCAAAAAACCTGTTAATTTTATATATTCAAGTCCAAAGTAATAAACTTTTACCCAACCAAAAAGAGCAGAATACTAAATACTAATAAAATACATGAAAAAAGGTAAGAAAAGGAGAAACTTTAACAACCTTGTGAAAGCCACTGCTCTCGTCGAGCATCAAGCTTGCACTGCTTCAACTTAGCCGACCGATTAGCCTGAAATTTCAAGAAAATATCAGAAATAATACATAACACAATCATATCCATAAAACGCTTAAAATTTATCATCACGTAAAACTAAAATATAGCACAAAAAAACAACAAATTTAACAAAATTGTTACCCTTTTTTTCTTGGCGAAATCTCTGGGGTTAGAGGAAGCGACAGGGATTGAAACGTTGACAATTGAATCGGAAACCATTGTTGTTTGAGTCGAATCTGTAAATGAAAAATTTGGCAAAAACCCTAAAATTGATCAGAGAAATATATCTCAAAAAGAATTTAGGTGGATAGAGAAGATAGCGGAAAATTGCTTTGTGCGAGGCTTGGTTTTTTTCCAATATTTGATACAGAAAATTCTTTACTATAAATAAAAAATACAGTGTACCGAAATTGCCCTTTGGTTGTTACCAAATCTATGCGTTTTCTCACGCCGTAAATAACTGGAAAATGCAAGGGTATATTTAATTAATTTCATAAACTTTTCTTACAGCTGCAAGTCTGGAACCCTAATTTGGTAAATTTTCATATCTATCGAAAATAATTATTTTATTCCAATAAATATCATATTTTATTCGTTTTTCCAGATGGAGCCAAAGATTCACTATTTTTTGGCTTTGGAGTATAATGAAATAAAGCAAAATGACTCTTTAAACCGTTTGCAATTCTTTCAATTGTGAAGTAGCAGTTAGTCAATGCAACTTTCGACGCTCATCATGGGTCATCCAAAAACAATCGTTTTATGTTTTTAAACATAAGGGTCAGACTACGTACATCGGACCCCCCTTACCCCGCTTTTGATGCAATGGGGTAATGTTGTTGTTGTTTATTCGTATTAGATTAGATAAAGTATATCAAAAAGGATATTCAATAAAAGACTACCCTTTTTATCTTAGTTTATATGATATATTTTGAATTTTGAAAGTGAGAGAAGAAAATCTTTGACCGTGATTTATTCTCATATCTTTTAAATTTTTAATTTTCGTGATGTATAGTAAATTTTATGTAGTTTCTAGATATGAAATTACTTCTCAAAAAACTTAATGATATTGTGTCCAAATTTACAATCAAAATAAAGAAGTTTGACTCCCGAAATTTAGAAGGCTTGATATAAATTGAGATAAAGGGGGTAGAGAATAGTAAACAAGGAATCTTAGATTTATAAATATATTTGTTTGTAATAAACCAAATAAAAAGGACATTGACATCAACATATAAGATGTTACTCTATTATGGCCTCATTATATGACTAAGAGAAAAATGTTAAAAATACCCTTGAACTTGATGTAAATTATTAGTTTTATTTATGAACTATTGACAATATTAAAAATGCTCTTCTATTTGATTAACTAAACTAAAATATATCCTCAAACTATCACAATTATTAGAGACACCCATTAACTTGACAAAAATTTAGGAGTGTACTTCATTCTTATTAAAAGATCAGGGGTGTATTTAAGTTAAATTAGTCAAGTAGAGGGATGTTTTTAATACTACAACAACAACAACAATATACCCAGTGATATCCCACAAGTGGGGTCTGGGGAGGGTAGATTGTACGCAGACCTTTCCGCTACCTCATAGAAGTAGAGAGGTTGTTTCCTAAAATCCTCAGCTCAAATCCCATAAGTAGAAAGACTAGATATGACAAAAATGCAATGTAAGGTAGGGAATGCGACTAATAATGAGTAACCCATGACAATAAGTCACTATGATAAAAACTAACACACATGCGCTAGATAATGACAAGAAAGTAACTATAATATTGAGAATAAGACCAATGCTAATAGTAATAAGAAGTAGACAGCCATGGAGAGGAATAGGAAGAACTTAGTCTGCTACTCTAATTCGAGACCTCCACAACCCTCTATCTAAGGTCATATCCTCAGTTAGCTTTAGTTTCGTCATGTCTTGTTTGATCACCTCTCCCTAGTACTTCTTAGGTCTACCTCTACCCCTCCGAGTAGCTCCTACAACCATCCTCTCACACCTCCTAATAGGAGCATCGCTACCCCTCCTCTGCACATGTCCGAACCAGCGCAGTCTCGCCTCCCTCATCTTTTCCTCCACCGGGGCCACCTCCAATTTATCCCGAATATCCTCATTCCTAATCTTGTCACTTCTGGTGTGCCCGCACATCCATCTCAACATCCTCATATCAACAACATGCATCTTCTGAACATGAATATTTTTAATCGGCCAGCACTCCACTCTAT
>JAOTQR010000092.1:19704955-19719673 GCA_025774065.1 Solanum ossicruentum | reverse complement strand
CACTAACACCTCGCCCTCCTCATCCTTGATGCACTTCACAACGTCCAAATCGCGAGTCCTCCTTTCTCTTACTTTAGTGAGCCTAATACTATGTGTCAAATTTAAGAGTGTTTCTAATATTTTTAAACATATAAATAATGTATGCTAATAAAAATTATTAGTTAAATATGTAAAGTTCTTTTAGAAAAAGAGATTAATATTCAAATTTGTTATCTTTTACCATATAAGTAACTAATACCACATTTGAGAAATTACGCAATGGCATTTCTCTAGCAATGGAAAAACAGTTGGCCTTGCTTTTTTTGCTTATGGACACAAGTTTCCTTTTGAATTGCAGCAAAGGAACCACAAGGGAAACAATACAAAATGGGCATATAAGATGTGAGAAAAGGAAATTACCTTACTACTTTCTACATTATATTTCATCTTTTGGTTATTTGTATGGCATATGATGTGTTCTAGTATCTTTAGTATCATAAAAATGAGCTTGCTTTTTATGGGTGATTGCATACTCGTAAAGCAAATCCATTGCCATTCTATTTAGGTATGTTACTTGCACAATATGTCTCTCAGGAAACAACTTCTCTATCTTTGTGAGGTAGTGGTAAGATCCGCGTATATTTTATCCTTCCCAGACCCCACTCGTAATATTCCACTGGGTATATTATTGTTGTAGTACTTGCACAAATTCTCATGGTAAAACCAGTAAAATGTTATGCACATTCATCTTGTAGTAGAGTTAACAGTGAATGTAATCATACAACTGTGGAACCCCGAATATCATTCCAACTCCATTTAACAGTCGTTAGCTTGCTATAACTCGGAATTGTGGAGAGTTTCAGCAACACAATAGCAATGGAAAATGAATAAATATGGCATGCTGTCCATCCAATTTGTTTGTTGGATGAGAAGATTATGAAGTGCTGCCGTGTTTTAAGTATCCTATGGAAAAACTGTGAAAAAGTCATTACATAATGCAACAAGATTCAGATATCCTCCGAGTTTCTGGCAGGACCTCAACTAGCAACATGATGACCAAGTGTAGGACTTGAAGACAGGTCATTCTTCCTGCTGAGCCACAGATCCTTCTTTCTCATTTTTCTGCATTTGCAGGAAGAAAAAGGTCATATATCAGAAAGCTTTCTTGTAGAACTAACAATTTAATTAACGAAACATATAATGGCAACAGATTACATAATATTCAGATGATTCAGTAAAGATTATCTAGGATAAACAGTTTGTTGTCAGGATTCAATAGACCAAAGGCAGAATATGTACAGAAGGTCACTAACAGAAAGTGCACACAATGCGCAGGGAGCACATGGGATGCAGAGTCAGGTGCCTGGAACTAGAAGGACATAGTGTTTCAAGTTTCATACGAATTGGCAAATATAGCACACTGGCAAGCACAAAACATGAAGGATGGTCTAGCTGCTTGCTTAACTCATTACACACATTGTCCTTAAAGCAGTTGCACATACACAATCGACGTAGCCAACTTAGAACTAAGCAACTCTTCAAGGATGTTTTCAATCGTAGCCCCATGCTCAAACACATCTTTCAGGAGCTCAGTAGATCACAAAACTAGTTCGTTTGAGTTTATATATGAAAACAACAGAAATAAAGATGTTTCAGCTTCAGCACCAGAGAAAAGAAGAGGTGCGGTAATAATGGAGACCATTCAGAGGTTGAACAAATTGCACTTGAATACATCATTGGTGCTCAAGAAGTGAAAGCATTTGAGTTGTTGAAAACCTATACTACTAAAGCGAAAAAAGAGATACATCAATCAACAACAGTATTTGGTAGTTTGATCACTAAAATCTTTATACCCAATCGGAAAGAGTTCCACAGTTCAGAAATCTCTGACTGCTGAACAGTTTCATTTTTTATCACTATTTTCCACTTTGGAAAAGCTAATCATTTACGACTGTTCAAAGAGAACAGAAGGGTAAGAGAGAGGAGCACAAGTGAAAGGTTCTGCAAGATACCTATCCAAATCCGCTTTTAGGAATAAATGGAGAAAACATATATCTCTTGGCCCTTCCACTTATTCCAAACAATGGGAGGGAGGGACATAAACCGATGAATTTCTCTGTCCTTTACCCTTCTCCTACCCTTACAGAGCTACACACCTCATTAAAAGTCCATATCCAGCAGTTTAACAATAACAACATACCCAGTGGAATCCCACAGGTGCGGTCTACGGCATATCCAGCAGTTTAATGATTAAAAATACACAAAGACAGGTATTTCTTCGTATTAACTTATGATAACCAATTGACTAATGTTTACCCACGAACACAAACTAAATATTAAGTTAGATCTTGTTGTGTAATCAACAACAACTTTACCCCAATGCCTCAAAGGCTCCCGCCCATTGCGGGGTAAAGGAGGGGGGGGGGGTCGAATGTACGCAGTCTGCCCCCTATGTTTAAAAACATAGCGCGACTGTTTTCGAATGACCCATGATAAGCGTCGAAAGTTGCATTGACTAACTGCTACTTCACAACTGAAAGAAGCGCAGACAGTTTAAAGAGTCATTTTGCTTTATTCCATCATACCCCAAAGCCAAAAAATAGTGAATCTTTGGCTCCATCCAAGATTGATGGAAATTCTTGTTGTGTAATCATACAAAAATATTAGAGCTAAAATATATGGATAAGATTTAGGGGAAAGGTACAGGCTCTTCCAACGCCTAAATGACAGCTGGAACTTCAGTCCTATTTAACTGTCTAGCTCACTGAACAGCAAGGTTTTCAAGTAGAGGCCAGTAAAGCTAACAGAACATGAGGTATAGCCCTTAAGCTGAACAAGCCTCAGTGATTTGTTGCACCAATACAAAGGGGCAAATGTGGAAAAAGCAATAGGCAAACAATTGCTACAAGAGAAAGAAAATGGTAGTCAATCTTTTTCAATTTGTACTAGGAGACGTTCTTCATGAAAAACATATTAGGTGTAACTCCTCCCTGTTTCAATTTGTTTATCTGATTTTGACTTGGCATGGAGTTTAAGAAATAATACATTTGAATCTTGTGGTCTTGAACTAAACATATGTAGAATACACCAAAATACCCTTTAATCTTACGATGTTAAACAAGTCAAAAAATTAGAATTAAAGAGTTGCAACTAAAGAAATAGGCATTCTTCTTTAACCGAACTAAAAAGGTAAGTAACACGAAGTGAAACGGAACTTTCGAAATTTATTCGAAATTTCGAAATGGGGTAGAGTATCAGGAACACTCAAGCCTATTTATTTCACTAAGTTTAAGCGTATTTCCAACAACCTAACCAAACCCCTATGACACACATTCTACATGCGCAAGTTAAAGGCAAATGAATAATCCATGTAAATTAGATAAGGAGATAAACAAACGAAATGAAATAATCATAACGGAAGATCAAATGGGGATACTAAATTATGGATCGAGATATCTTCGCAAACAAATACACAAAACCCATAAAAGCACTCATTTCAAAGGTATAGGACGGCATCAGCTAGAAATTCGACAATTAGGTTTTCCATCAAACAGAAAAACAACTAGCAATCATATAGTTATAAGGGATTGTGAGTTTTACTGATTGGGCTTTATGCCAAGCGAGACCACGGTAGACGTTGACGGAGAATGTCGCCGTTAGATAAATAGTGGCGACGCCGAGCCCCCCGACGAAGGCCTTAAATACCAAGTCCGCCGCCTTGCTTGCCGCTCCCATTTGCCGGCGTTTAGCTGATAATGGAGAAAAATCACTGCAATCTGGAAAAACCCGTCTTAGGGGTTTATGATTTTGGAGGTGTACATATCCAATTTGATTTGGTTTGATTTTTCATTACAAAATTAACTAATTTAATCATAATGCTTTACTAAATCTAAATTTATTAATAATTAATATAATATATATTTTTTTTTTTGTCTTTTGATTTTTTTATAATCATATTGTGATTGAAGAAGAGATCAAATTAATGAGGTTATTACTTGATCGTGTGATTATATTACTTAAAAATATCTCAAAAGCATCAAAATAAAATAAATCGAACAAAACAAGACATATAATGACATTTTCAAGATATTGTCTTAAGAAAATATATCAAAATTTCACGAAAAGACACAACACTTGTCAATTGTTTTTAGTCATATTATAAGTTTCCATATTAAATAATAGTATATATAAACATTGAAAATTATAAGCTAATTTAAAAAATACTTACAAAGCATATTATAATAAATATTTTTCATGAACAAAAGATTTAAAATTATATTTGTACTATGTCACTTTGGTTTGGATTCGATTTAACCTTTTTTTCTATTAGTATCAAATCAAATCAATAATGATTGATTTATTCTTTTCAACGGCAGCCTAACTAAATCAAATCACAAATCTTTTTTTTTTTGGTTGGATTGACTTGATTCATCAATTCAATTTGACGGAATGATTTGACTTCTACCCTTACAATTATAATTTTTTATTTAATTTTTGTTATTTTCTTTTAAAATTAATGGTGAAAAATTATTTGAATAATCATTTTTGGCAAGTTTATGTTTATTATCAAAATTCTATTTACCTGCTTAACCTATCACTCTCTTTGTTTAAAATGCACATTGTTGGCAAATAGTGTTTTCAATGCATGTTTTCATACAAAAGGAAATGATAGTTTAAGTAGGTAAATCAAACAATGAATAATTAGAATATGAAACTTGTGAAATGATAAAAGTTTAGGTATGTTACTTCTTGACCATTTAACTCTTCCTTTTGCTAATCAGGCTACCATGCTTAATTCATCTGTAGTTACTATAGTTAAAGTTCGATTACACTTAATTTTTTAATTTCTCACCTGATATTCGATGCTCATTTTTGGACTCAGCTGATTTGGTTTGGTGGATTTGTGCTTTCTTTCAAAGAAGATTTCATTTTCAAGGATCAAATCGGACACCCTTAGCCATATTTATCCCTATATCACAATATTTGATGATGAAAATTCACTAGTAAAAGATTTTCCGAAAACATAATAAACTACCAAAAATGTGATTCTTTATCAATAGATTTATTCCAATAGATATCTTGGGAAGTCCCATTCCTTAATCGATAGATACATTCACAACTAAACATGTAAAAGGATGACTAAAAGAGAAGTCTAGTCCACTAAGCTCCCACTATGCATGAGTTTCGAAAAAGGATCGAACCACAAAGATCTATTGTATGCAGACTTACCTTACATTTCTACAAGAAATTCCCACAACTCGAATTCATGACTTCCTGAATCACATCATAGTAATTTTACCAATAACACCAAGCTATCTCTTCAAAAAGGACGATTAAACTACTTAAAAGGAAAGATGAACATCAACAACAACACTACCCCATTGCCTCAAAAGGCTCCCGCCCATTGCAAGGTAAGGGGGGATCGGATGTACGCAGTCTGACCCCTATGTTTAAAAACATAGCGTGACTGTTTCCAGATGACCCATGATGAGCGTCGAAAGTTGCATTGACTAACTGCTACTTCACAATTGAAAGAAGTGCAGATAGTTTAATATCAATAAGAAAGATGAACATCAATAAGTTTAAAAGCTACATACTGCACAACAGCAACCAAATCTAAATAATACAACAGTGATATAGTTAACTTGATGGAAAACATAGGCGAATCCAAGAGTTGAACTTTACTGGTTCCTACAGTAATCTCAAGTTAATATACAATAAAAACTCAATTCACTAATTAGCGGATTTCTTGATACAAATACATAATCTGGGAAAAAGTTGTTGGATTCACATGAATCCAGTGCTTTGAAGGCAAGATACGCCTCTGATGGACATCATGCCTGTGAACTATCAATAGGCTCGTGCATCTCATTCGTAAACCTCCATCCTTAATGACATGATATTCAAAAAGATGGATCTCAGAGATAGCTGACAGAAGACATCCCTTATTTTCTAGAACAGAAGACATGGCACACATTGTTTCGCTAACACTTCTTAGACACACACATAAGCTGCAGAGAACAAATAGGTAAGATATGAGCAACCAAGAGACGAGCAGCATATTTCCAGAAACTTTAAACTAGTTTAACATGTTAACAGCCATCAAAACTTGTGGCACGACAACAGAAATAGGGCAATATGCTAACGTTACTTAACAGTAACCGAGCATTAAACCAGCATAAGAGTTGATAAATTCATTATTCCAAAATGTTCTTTTTCGAAAAATATATCCAGATGGAATATTCCAACTCCAATTTAGAAGTGTGTGCTTATGTTTCTGTTGTGGCAAAGAAACTGAAAAATAGCTTCCCCTCAATAGTAGTACCATAAGCTGTTTTTTATTTTTCGAAGACAGAAGTACCCTTAGCATATGGATGAAAACTAACCTCATGCATTGTCAACAACCCATTTATGACCAAAGTCTCGTAAACATGCTCCCTCTCTCTATTTTGTGAATTTATCTTTTATATTTGAGTGAAAAGAATTTGAATAACTAGACTCTCATAATGCATATATCAAATCAATTTATCTATTCAAAACATATTAATTGTCAAGTGAATCTTTGCATCTCATTCTTCGTAGTATAACACAAAAAGAAATTTCAGAAAGATTGGCCAAATGCAAATAGCTTCTACAATACTAACAAAAGCAATTTCACAAATGACTCAAGTCAGACACAAACTACTACTTTCCAAAAGTTCTTCTAGTGATACTTCATCTGACATAAAGTACAGAAAATAAACAAATTCTGGATATAGTTGAATAAGCTATTAACTAGTCCTTTTTAAGAGTAGAAGGTTTGGCCTTTGCCACTATAATGATGCCTCCTTAGTATGAACTTAGTCAGGAAGTCCAGAAAGCAGATAATCTTAATGGAGTTGCAACGCATTCTCAGAACTCAAGGCAAATTTCCCACAGAGATCTAAAAATAGACAGAACAACCAAGTTCTCTCTTCATATATTAAAACTTTTAGATAATCAAAATGACATCAAATTTGACACCTTTTCTTTCTCTTGTTTCTTTTTGGATGGGAAAAAGCATACTTTAACATGTGGAACATCTCTACCAGCCTGCCTTCTCATACCAAAAATTATACATGTTGTCACAATCATGTGAGAGAAGACTTGCTTACATATCTCATATTGAAGGTATACCAGTTAAATTAGTATATAAACAAAGATAGGTATACACAATAGATAAACAATAACGAACCTGTTGAGCAACCTAATGCCATTTGCCAACTGTCCTGAGATGTTCTGTCACTGAACTTATCCCCTGTGTTGAGAAGACTATGTAGTTTCACGTATTCTTTTTCTTTGAGAGCTCTCTGCAATTGAAGCTTTCTCGTCAGATACACTCAACAATTCTCTTTTCCTCTTTCTTTCGTATGTGTACTTAAACTTAATCACTCTATCATTCAGAGATTCGCTAGGGACCCGATTGTTTACATCAGTCGCCCTTGATTCTGACTTTAACAGCCGACTGCAAAGATCTTTTATAAAGAGCAAATGATTGCAAACATTTTTAATATCTTCTTCTGAAAGATCCATCTTCCCCATCAACTCCTCATGCTCACCTCTTTCATAATGAACACCAGAAGCCTCAATAGACTGCAGTTTATTATCAGAACTTTCTGCATATCCCAGCTCCATGTCTTGTTCACCTTTTCCTATGGACAATCCTTGGGCCATCTCAGAAGGATCATCACTAGGAGCACTGCCTCTCGCTAGAGTTGAATCATCCGTCAAGAAGTTATTGGTTGGCATGTTTTCCATCTTTGAAGAACGTTCAGAAAATGTTCCGTCCTGCATGATTTCCCTATCTGACAGGTTTCCTTCAGCAGCATGAATTATCTGTGTATGTCCATTTTGGTATAACTCTAGAGCTTTGCCTCTCAAACTTATAAACAGTAAATCCGAACTAGCAACAAAACAATTTCCTGGTTTAACCTTTGTATAACTGGAATGGTCGCCCTCAATTTTCTGGTTCATAATATGGACCTCCATATTAGAAGTTGTCACTAAATCATCTTGAAATTCTGGAGGCAATACAATTGTGTTCCCCTTTGTTAGTTGTCTAGGATTAGTAGTTTCAACATCCTGTGATTGTTTTTCTTCTGTCTCTTTGTTGGCAACTCTCGCAAGCTCAGCTTGAACTTCTCTCAATTCAGCCCTGAGATCACTTACAATATCTTCTGCTTCCTCAAGTTGAGCTTCGAGCTCTTCAATCTTCCTCTGTTGACTCAACGATGTCAGCTCTGCTTCAATAATCTGTCAATAAGGATAGACAATATGATATGGGAAAAATATAATTAGTGGAGACGAACAATGAATATGTTTGCATGAAGTCTCCCAGATGAATGATATATAAAGAAAGGGAAAAGAAAAGAGAAAAGTTATTATCGGTTACATCTGATAAATAATTGGCCGGAGGGAATCGAGATTCCAAGAAGCTTTATAAAATCAGAATGGAAAAGGCTGGTGTTTATATTTCTTTATCAAAAGATAGATATAAAAAAGGTTCACGTTTATCTTATCATTTTTTAAGAACTTCATTATCACTCCTTGAATAACAATATTGCCTTTACTTTATTCAACAAGATTGGCCATGTTATAGGTGTCTACTGATCTAAATCTCACAATCATTTCGAGGCCAAAGCCAATTGCATCTCTGGCTTCAATACCACGAATCCTTGGATAATCGACTCCGGTGCCACTCACCTTATCCCGACAGAGCCGCACAACTTACAATTGTATCACAACAAGGATGTCTATGTGAGCAATGGTAACAATTCCATATCACATATTGGTTCTACTCAATTACAAGCATCGAATTATATTTTTATCTCTGTCTCCAAATTATGTCAGGATAATCTAACATCTGCTGGATATTTTCCATTTCATTTGGCTGTGAAGAATCTGTAAACTCAGACAACGTTGGCATGCGGCTAGAACAAAAGTGGACTGCATGAGTGGCCCATTTCGCCTCCACAAGCTCACATGGAAGCTCATCAACATCCAATTTATAAATTTACTCTAACAGCTCTAAATCGCTTTAAATTATTTTTAGTGATTTGTGAGAACCCTCTCTTGTTCTATCTCTTGATAAAAATTTGTATTATTGCATCTTTATTGATCACACACTAAAAAGGTAAAAATGAAGTCAAAGAGCTTTTTAAAAAATTTCATCCTATAGTAGCAAAACATCTCGATACCAAAATCCGAACATCTTTTTTTTTTTTTCTAATGACAAGGGAACCTGCCACCGCTACCCTTTGGGTGCACACAGGGTAAATCCCCGCTCTTATGCAATAACTCACAAACCACATAGGAGAGGTAACCCGCACCAGGAGCTCGACCCAGAAGGCAAACCCCTTGGTTTTCCTGGCAAGGGGTTTCAAACTTGAAACCTCCAACATGGAAATCTCAAGCCAAACTACTGGGCCACCCCAAGGGTAAATTCGAACATCTTTTTACTCCACCATATATGCCTTAGCATGTCACGTTATTGAAACAGCAAGAACATTTTTACACGAGGAGTATCTTCTGAAACTTTTTGGTCTTTTGCATGTCACCACCTTGTTTATCTAATAAAACGTCTACTCACCTCACTTTAAAATAATTACTCCCCCTTTCATACATTATTCGGCAAGACAAAAGACTATGCCTCTCAAAAAACTTCTGGATGCTTGTGTTAACCCTGACTTAAACTATACTGCAAAAATAAACATGAACCCAAATCTATCTCATGTGTTCACCTCAAATTTTCCTTGACCTTTGACCTAACCTTTGGGTGTTAACGTGTATAACCTACTCTTGTGTATCCATCAATAGATGCCATAATATAGAAATATTATCAAGAAATCAAATTGAAGAAGTCCCCATTTAGAACTTGTGAGAGTCGATTTGTGAGACGAATGTTGATGTGCTTTAGTAGACAAACAAGAACTACAAAAGATAACTTGTCTTTCTCAGAGAATGGTAGCAATAAATTATTCAAGATGTATTAAAGAACTTAAAAGTTGGGAGGACCAAGTACTAAAAAATTGGAAATGGGAGTTCTCACATCTGAACTGTGGAGGAAAATGAGATACTCATACAGTCCATATCTTCAGGTCTTCACAATGAAACAGAAAGGAAAAAATTCACAGAGGATAAATTATCCTAACATAATTTTGAAATAAAGATAAGATCATGTTTGATAGTTGGAGCACATAGATTGTGTGGGAGCATAAAATCATTATTTGATGTTTGTAACTAAGCAAATCAGTACAAGATACCATGGAGACATACTCGTTACGGCAATATGGGTGTAAGTTGAACAGCTTCATTGTGATATGATGAGTCGCAACAGTCAATATTCCAAGGATTAGTTGTACTGTTGAAGTGTGAAATATAGTTTCCTTTGGCCTCAACTTGACTGTGGTTCTCTTCCTCAAAGAAAAAAATTGACTGTGGTTCTAAGATCAGCAGATGCTTGCGACATGGACAATCTTGTTGGTTTGAGCAAAGAAAATCGGTGGTGCTAGTGTTATTTGAGGACTATTGCGGAGGGTTTGAGCAAGTATTATGATAGCAAGGATAACGATTGTTGTGGTGGTTTTGGAGATGATTGTTGTTCAATTATTTGACAAAACAACATACCAAATGTAATTCCGTAAGCAGGGTCGCAGACCTTACCTACCGTGAAAGGTAGAGAAATTGTTTCCAATAAGAGTCTCGGCTCAAAATGAAGCAAAACAAAGCAGTTCGGGAACAGAGATAAGAAAAACGAAAAGGAATACTACATAAAGCATGATATAGGAATCTGGAGAAAAGGAACGACAAATATTGCAAAATAATACTTAATCTATGTATAAGAAACACAGATGAAACAGAGATAGAAGAACAAGCAACTACAAGATTAATACTAGGACTAGTAGTATATAGAAGCATAAGTGTGAATTAACGACCTTCCCAAGAATACTCCTTATGTCAAGGAGTTAAATCAAATTACTTGTCCTATCTAAATGCAAGTATAACATCTTTCTATGATATCATCTCATTTTAGAAGATAAATACTACTCCCTCCGTTTCAAAAAGAATGATCTATTTTCTATTTTAGTCAGTTTCAAAAAGAATGACCTATTTCTTTTTTTGGCAACATTTTAATTTTAACTTTCCACATACCATGTTTAAGGCCACAAGATTAAAGGGAATTTTGGTACATCTAACATAACTTTAATTTACAACCACAAAATCAAAAAAATTTCTTTATTTTCTTAAACTTCGTGTTAAGTCAAACTAAGTCATTCTTTTTAAAAAGAAGGAAACAATAACAATAAATACAGTGATCAATAGAGTTCACCTTAGAATCCATCATCTCTTTGAGCTTCATCAGCGCCAATAGCCCCTTTTCTTTCACCACTTGGAGCTCCTTCCGAAAAAGTTGAGCTTTCTCTTCCAACACCATAATCCTTGTCGCTGCCTCCTTCTCTGTGTTCAAGACTACATCCGTACATGCGGTTTCCAAGGCTATTAATCTCTGCAACCAAAAAATACATTAACAAATGAAACCACAACAACCACATACTCAATGTAATCTCACAAATGGAGTCCGATGAAGTCAGAATATATTCACATGTTACCCCTCCCCTACTTTAGACCCAACGGGGGAGCAAAGATTTTCATTAAAAGATTCAAAATATGCATAAGTAAACGTACGAAGAAGTTGAAGGGTTTCAACACACTATATATAAATAAAAAATTATTCAGTATAATTTTCCAATGAAGGGAATTCAGATAAACCCCCTTGACCCTACCTGGATCCGCCCCTACAAATGGAGCAACAAATAGTAATAAACACATAGGAATTTTATCAAAAAAATATCCTAAACTTACAGCGAATACTAGTACTCCTCAATCCCAACCTCCTCCTATTTCACTCCAATATAATATAACATATTAAAAACAACTTATCAACAATAACATAGCCAGTGAAATCTTGCAAGTAAGGTCTGACAAGCTATTTTCGAAAAATCCTTGACTTAAGGTATGACAAATCCAAGTAAAAGACAAAGCAAACTGAGAACAAAGCATAGCAATTAATAAAGAAAGTTGTGCGAAACACAATAAACATAACATATAATGTCACCTCGTTGGCATCCATTGCAGTTTCCTTGAACTAACTCTCAAAAGTTGTCGTTTAAGGTTTTCCAGACCGAAATGTGAAGAACAAAATTCGCGAAGGTGGTTTTCTATTTCCTCATTAAGAAACAGGAGGAAGTTTTTTTACTTAGTTAAATTACTCAAATGCCCCTGAGAAATGAATTAAAGTACAATATTGTCAGTAAATGAGAAAAAATTGGAGGGAAAAAAGGATCTTGAGCGGCAACTGCCTAAAAAGATTTGTTTCTTTATAAATTGTTTGCCGCAATTCACGAAAAAAAATAAAGATTTTAATAGAAAATGTAAGTATGAATCAACTAACATGAGTTAATGGTTAAAAAATATACTTTATTAATTTTTTCTTTTTTGCGTTTATAGCTTCACTGTTAACTATTTTACATAAACTATTATCTTTTTACCAGATTCATATCTCTATTATCACTGACTTTCTATTCGATATTGAGTTGGTCTACACGTGTCTATTGTAGATTGGATACAAATATTTGGCTAACTCAACAGTAAGGTGTGTTTATATAGTGATAGTTTAGATGGATAAATAAAATAATGAACTATTGAGTCTTGTGAAAAAAATAATAGCTATGTGTGTTTTTGACCATTTTACCATTAATTCAATCATTTTGCTTCTATTGAACTTATAATAGTAGTCTAATTTGATAATGTTATACTGGCTAAAAACATGCTAGAAAATAAATTATTAAAAAAAAAGGCTGCTAATGTATAAAAAGTTAAATAAATTACTTGGTTTGGTCTTTGTTTTTGGTGATTGATCAGAGAGTTTTCGTTTTACTCACTCATTTTTCTATCTTGCAGTAGTTCTTTTGTATCAATAGAGTAAATACAACATCCCTTTTGACCTTCGAAAATTGTTAGTAATTTGAAGAAAATGTGAAGATCAATGTCTCTTGGCCACTTACAAAATTGACCAATAGAATAAAACGACATTTTAGATATGTTTGTACTTAAAAATAAAGATCTCCTGGGAAGCATTGAGAATCCAGTTTCACATTGAGCTAAATCAAGTGAGAATTTACGCCAGCCCTTTGATCGCGCAAGCCAGTTGCTACAGCACACATTTCTCTATCACCAGAAAGCTTATTCACAAGTTTACAATCTTTCGAAACTGATAAGGCCAGCTGACATTGTACAGAAACTGCTGTAGACTAAACTTGTTGTCCTCTTGGTGAATAATGTAACTCTGCAAAACAAGACATCTTATATGCGTTTCTGGTAAAACAATCTTATGTAGAAAATACAAAGAACTTCTAATGCTTTTTATTTTTATTTTAAAAGCGTAAATGGAGCCATATAATCAGTAAGTGTGTGTGTGTATATAGTTGGCATTGACTTGCTTGAGATTGAGGCATAGATGATGATAAAGCATTGCTATGTCTAAATCCTTTCTAGTGCCTATGACTACTTGGCTTTAAGGTACATGGATATGGGAACAAGTAGGCTTTCGATAAAGGTAAGTATAAGTATCCGATATGGGAATTTGTAGTGGAGCCAGAATTTTTACTAAGAAGTTCAAAATATGAATAAGTAGACACAGGAAGCACCTTGGCATGATATGAAGGCGTTGGTACAGTCGTCTTGTGTCTATTGATAGAATAGTATTTAAAGAAGTATTTCACTTTGTCAGCCACCTCTGCACGCGTCAATTTTGTGCCCCATTTGTAACACAGATTCTGCAAGATGATTCAGTGATATGTCAAGAAATACGAAAATCTGTGGAAAGAATGATCCTATACAGCAAGTCTGCTTCCATAATGACTTAATGAGAAGACAAACATTAAACATTGATATGGGTAGCCACTTTGAAAAATCTTCCACAACCTTTTATATACTGAAAGTTCAGCATAGGTCATTCCCTTATCCACTTCATCCCAGTTGTTTCGTGTTATTGATAAGACAGAGAGAATAACAAATGATATAAATACATGGAGAGGACAAACTAACTAAGATAATTAAATAAGTTAACTATGGCAACTAAATATTCAAATATCTAACAATCAGCTATATTATCTATCAAATCTCTATACTATCTATGTACATTATTATACAGATTTGTAACACTCCCCCGGAACATAGATATTGATCATGCCCAGCTTGTTACAAAGATAGTCAACTCGAGTTCATGCAATTCTTTTGTAAATAAATCAGCTAGTTGTTCTCCGGTCTTCATGTAGCCAGTGCAAATCAAGTTCTTCTGAATCTTCTCATGAATGAAATGACAATCAACCTCAATATGTTTGGTTCTTTCATGATACACCGGATTTGAGGCAATATGAAGAACAGTTTGATTATCACACCAGAGTTCTATTGGGTATGATGCTTCATCCCAATTTCAGATAAAAGATGATGTATCCACATAATCTCAAATATAGACTATGACATAGCTTTATATCAGATTCTGTACTGGTTCGTGATACTTCTCACTCCTCCATGATATTAGGTTCCCTCTAACAAAAAATACAATAACCTGTAGTAGATCTTTTATCAATTTTGGATCCAGCCCAATCAGCATCTGCAAAACACTCCACACGAGTATGGCCGTGATTTCTATATAATATG
>JAOTQR010000092.1:19684683-19695086 GCA_025774065.1 Solanum ossicruentum | reverse complement strand
TTCTCACTTGAAGAAAAATCGTAGTCCTGGTCCGAAATTCCACTCTGTCAAAAAAGGAAGGCCGGGCTGACAGAAAATGTCGAAGGATTTATAGTCATCATCAAATAAAGAGAACAAATGGTTGATTCCTAATTCACTTTCATCATTCTCTTTATATACATGACATGAACATTTTTATGAACAATTTTTTCTTAATTTGTGACACTAACATCAACAGCTTTTCTATCATCTAATTATGTAGGGAGTATTCAAGTCTAAAACAATATTTGACATAGCGCAACTTCAATCTATAAAAAGTCACATCAATTTTAATGTGAAAACTTTAAAAATTGTTAATATTAATTAGTATAATCATTGTCCATGGATTTAAAATCTTATAACTGATAACTTTGATAACTAACAAATATTATCTTTCGAAGATATCATATTTTCAATATTATTATGTTCTACTAAGAATCATAAATATTAGTTGAATAGATTTATCATTCACCATTTCAACCTTGCGTTTTCCTCTTTCAAATTCATCGTAATTTACAGTATTCTAATATCAAATATGTTTGTACTAATTAGTATGGAATACACGTGCAACGCACATGTCCAGGTACTAGTAACATATATACATATACACAACCAGAATAACAACCTAGACATATAAATTCAAACTATATATACAAGGTCAGTGTCTGAATACAAAATATGACCTATTGAACAGAAGGAGACTAGAGAATATCTCAAAGTTTCTGGTGCTCACCCCTACTTTTCTGCACCTGCTTATGGTACAGATCCAAGTACGAGCCGTGGCTGTTGATCTAGAGGCTTGTAGACGCGTCTCCTTTATAGGATTTTGGTGGATGCATACATTTCATATATTTAAGTTAAGATAAGGTCGCATAAGATAGTCGCAAAAAGATGTTAATCAAGAATCGATCCCGTCTCAATTGATACTACACTTATATGAGGGTTTGGTCATATTCTACATGAACCTCCATATGCCCCCGTCATATGAGCAAAGAATAAGAGAGCTAAAAACAGAACACAATGATCTCATACTTGCAAGATAATAAAAAATAATTGCAATTTTATTTAACAAACTCGAGTTAATTATGTTTAATTGATTATATGACAGATATAAGATCGATAAACGCCAAACAATTAGGAAGAATGCTGGATACATATACATATATATATCAAGATGCAAGCTTGTTATGAACAAAAGCCTTCAGTAGGCAAAGGGACACAAGGAGAAGATTCTTCATCTCAGTATGGCACTAATCATAAGCTTGTTCTCTAGAGAAGCAAACCATATTATCCAAGATAGATGAAGGCAATTATTCTAGACAAAATAGTAGTAGATGGAAATACACACGTGGTTGGTAGTATAAAATATGACTACACGAAACGATGTGGAGGTGGAATGATGAATGCAGAGAAACTCATCGCCTCATTTGAATCATGACGATTCTTCTCATGCACTCTTCTAATGTAATCAGAGGCCCTACCATCTACACTCTTATTATTGACTGCATACAAGGAGGATTTACCACTTTCAGTTGGCTCAATCAGGTAGGCAATTGGCTTTTTGATATTCACCGGCTCCTGTGACCTTAAGCTCTCTGGAAATTGTGCTGTTGGTGAGCTTTTGATGAATGTTGCAGGAATTTTATCCACTGGTGCTGGTGCTGGTTGTGTTGCGATTCCAAGGCTCATCCTGGCAATAGAGAATGACGATAACCTGATGACATTTGTTACCATCTTCATCGACTTCTCACAGAAGGAGTTGTTGCTTTTGCTTTTGTTCTTCATGGAAAATGCTATGAACTCTTTTAACTGCCAAATACTTTCAAGAACAGAGAAGGTGATTGCATATATGACAAGCCAACGACAATGGATATATATAATACGTATAGAGCTAAAGAAACTTGCTTCTAAAGCATTGTGAACCTCAGGAATCTCCCATAAGTTTGATCCATCCTAACAGTAACTTTATTAGTGCTAAATCCTTTTCTGATTCGTGCAATTAGACGTTTTCTCTATTTCTTTAATGGAACTCAGAAGAATAAAAGGAATATATGCTGCTTGCCTATCTTGTATCTATAAGCAATTATAGACTTTTAGGATACAGTGACTGAAGCTAACACTTGAAGCAACAATATCTGATGATCATATTAGCTATCCACGTGATTAACGAGTGCCCCCCTCCACTCCCCCCTTCCCTCCCACCCCACCCCCCACAAAACGATGTTATTCATGACCATACACTAGCTTATCCACTTAAAAGTAACTGGAATAAGATGCCTTTCTACTTTCCATATACCATATGAAGCTATAATTTATTCTTCATTCAGAAGTCATCAGTGCTCTTCAACTGATTCTAACTTTTATGCAAGTTTTCCACAATATCTAGATAATGGATATGTACTGAAGACCATTCTATTCACAGTTCAAAAGTGACTCTTAGAAGTTTCCTGAAGCCAGCATATTCAGGAAAGGAGCAGATTGAACTTATTTAACATCATCATTTTGCTCCATATGGTTATATGGCTCATATTTTAACAACAATATCATATTTTATTCCTTTCCAGGGTGATACCACTAGACGTCTCACCAATTGGAGAGAACTCTACACTGTTAATAGAAAAAATGTCACATCCCTAAACTGTTAACAATCAATTTCCAAGCTAAACAACATAGTAGAGGAAGTTAAATCTATGGATGCTTATTTTGGCATGTGTTCATTTCTTCTGTTCAAAACCCTACCTAAGGACAGTCTCATGTTCTAAGGGAAATAATTCACATGGAAGTACAAAAAATTCTTGCAAAGTCTAATACAGAAGTTTGATCACATAACATTTGTTTATTAATTCATGTTACAGTTGGTATTAACCCCAAGAAAGAGCAAAAAAACTAACTGCTGGAGGAGCTTGGTCAAATACAAGCGAGATGTAGAGCATTTCCTGAGTCATAAATCATTAGGCAAAATCTGGCAATTTCCACATACTGAAATACTGAACAGAATCCGCAACTGACAAGTTACAAAGAGAACATGTCCATATTCAGGCAGAAGAAATGAAAGAAAAAAACCATCTTTCAAGATTTCATATAAGCTATAGACAACTTAAAAACTTTCATAAGCATATATAAAGATGACACTCATCTATTCATTTAAACATGGTTACAAAGTTAAGTCCTAACATAGTTCACAAGAACACTACATTACTCATCATAAAATTGAATGCAACTTTTCCAGTTGCTCCATTTGATGTCACACCAATTTCTACAACTAGTTAAGAATACGCCACCTTCTACTTTTCTTTACTACTACCAAATAAGATTGTGCAAGTCTGTAGAACAATCAAGAAGAACCTCCCACAGATATATCCCAATCAAAGGAAACATATAAGGAGAATAATCAAAAGCTAATTCATCCCCTGAAGGATATCTGCTCAATACTTAACAAATGCTACCCTTAATTTGCTCCTCTGTTCAGTTGTTGAATCATATGGCAGAACTCACTAGCACTTTTTATGCTCTAGAATGCCACAAGGCATTGTCAGCATGTTACCATATTCTATGCTGTAGAAACGTTGGTGCAATACGGTTGCTGTGGGAAATTTCTTGTGTGTACACATTCTTAAATTCTCTTGTAGTTAAAAAAATAATAATAAAAGAAAATATGTAACCCCTGCAAGCATCGAATAGACAAGGTTGAGAGGAAACATAGAAGAGCAGGTAAAGAAAAGAGCTACATGACCAAAGTCAATTTATTTATTTCACATCTTCTCCATAAAGAAGAATGATCTTATAACAGTACATAAAAGAGTTAGAAAGATTTGCTTTATCATGATACAATCTCATCCATATATTTCTCATGATCTTCTCTCTAACAAATAATTGACTTACAATAGCAAACTAGGAGTTCGAAATTTTGTCAGGATAGAGACTTATCAACTAGAAGAGAGCCAAGGATTTGGTGCTACATAAGTGTAACCTTGAAAGTGTTCGCCTGTTGTAGGAGTAGATGCTGGTGAGTCATCCGGTGGCATCGTGGTCCAACATTGGTCAAAATTGGCAGTGCAATCTCTACCAGTTACATCTGGTTTAAACTTAGGCTGTAGTTCTCTGGCATCTAGTTTCTTCCAATTGATTGTCCGGAACCACTTGTGACTTTTGATCTCATCCCCCCCTCTTGGTCCACTGCCTAATCTTTTGGATGGGTCCTTCTGTAGCAACTGTAGGAAAAAAATTACAAGTTGTCGTTCAGTTGAATTACAAGCACTTTTCTAAGAAAGTATGGGCAAGCAGTCAATTGTAGTTTGTACATACTCCTTTGAGCAGAGAGTGCGCTTCACCAGTCAGACGTGGTAGAAGCTTTAGTTTCTCATTGATGATCTTTTCCTGAAGCTTCTTTCTATTTGCATGTGTGAAAGGTGGCTGAAAGAAATGAAAGTCAAAAGTGTTCCAATATACAGAGAAATATCTGTCTAGGAATAATGCAATTTATAGTACATTTCACATAAAATAGACTCCAAACAATGCCCGACGAACTGTCTAAGCTTGTCACATGCTTTGGCATTCCTCAACACTGCATGATTCTAGTGTCCTAATATTCACAGCAAACAAATGTTCCAACCTACTACTTAGATTACCTGACCAGTCAGCATCTCATACAGAAGGATCCCAACGCTCCACCAGTCAGCATCTTTATTGTGGCCCTTGGACTGTATAATCTCTGGAGCCATGTATTCCATGGTTCCACACATTGAATTTGATCTGCTTGATTCATCAATCTCTTTTGCCAGTCCAAAATCTGTCAGCATGACCTGGGTGGAAAATGAGATGCTTAAGAAGAGGAACGAATCAACTGCAATGTTCTACGGAAAAATGCTATATCTTATTTCTTTCTTCTTTCATGAATCAATCATGTTTCTGCTATAGAGTACATAGGCAAGGCTGTTACATGTCCATCAGCATCCATGAGAATATTTTCAGGTTTGAGGTCCCGATGCACGATCCCCCTCTGGTGAAGATGTGAAACAGCAGAAACTATCTCAGCAGCATAAATCCTTGCCTGGTCCTCACTACCCAAACCACAACCAAGAGCTGAAGTTAGAAAAGCAGAACACGTATCATGACTGGTTAGTCAATAAGAAATACAAGACGTACGTGAAAATTCCTTGTCTGTATAGATGATAGAAAAGATGTCCTCCATTTATAAAATCCAAAATCAAGTATAGCTTAGACTTCGTCTGCAGCATATTCCAAAATAAAAGACCAAAAAATGACATTGTAAAAAAAAAATCACATCAGAGGTCAAGAAAGCTTGGTCTGAGACTGTACGGCATCAGTTCAGTGATTTCGGAAATCAAATCACAGAAGCAAAATCAATGACAACGAGTACACCAAAGAAAGACAAAAGCTGTACTTAAAAAATACATCGATAAATGGCTGGGAGGAGATTGGGATTGCGGCAAGCAAAAGAAGCTACTGGAGCATCGCTCCAGCTTGCATATTGTGGACTATTAGGAAAGAACGTAATTTCAAATGTTTTGAGGATAGAAGTAGCACTTTACAGAAGATCACGTCAGATTGTATCTTGCTATTTTGTTTTTGGTGTACAAAGTGCTCCCCCGTAAATGCAGAATCAACCGTAGAAGTTTTAGGTTCACGATAGGTTTGTATGTTCTTAGCTTCTTTTTTTCATACTTCCAATTGCAAACAGGTTTTTCAGTACTACCTAAGTACTGGTCTACAATACAAAGTTGTTACCTGTTCAAGAAAAAAAAATTGTCCAACAAAATTTTCGCAAAGATCGTATATGAAACGAAGAAGATTCTGCATCAAAGGCAAAGAATATGGAAACTAAAAAGAAAATAGCAACATAAATTCAACAAAGTTCATGAGCGTCTTTGAAATTGACCAAATAAATCTGCCAAAAGATCCTATCACATATTCAATGATCTGACGAGATTCTGGACAAAAAGGACAGAAGTTCCACTTGAAGTGTTAGTAAAGTTCAAAACTTGCTCATGTAGTCCCAGGAAAAACCATAGCCTGACAAAGGGTTCCATCCAATTTGGGTGCCCATTTAGGGAAGAAGGTACGGGTGACATCAAAATTCAAACAGATAGGGTTTTCTCTTTCTATGAAAAGATTTTTCCCACATAGAGAGGGGAAAAGAGAAGTTCTCACCTTTTAAGTACTTATGTAACAGAAAATTAACTGAAAGGACAAAAACCATACGCCTAAATTTCGCTTCTGATTCAGAACCAAATAATCCCTACACAGAAGATTATCTTGTTCTTGTACATGAAAAAAGAAAATCAGTAACATCAGTTCAGATTTATAGCTAGAATAACACTTAGCTTACTCCCTTAATGTAGATGCACTATTCTCACCAAGATACCCCTGACTATTTATGTACAAACACAACATCATACCCAATATAGTTCAAGTAGGGTCTGGGGAGGGTGAGTGTACGCAGGCCTTATCCTTAGCTTGATTGGTAGAAAGGTTGTTTTCAATAGACCCTCGAAACACAACATTTATGAAGACATAAGCAGTAACACAGTAACAATAGCAGGATATATAGTAAGACTATTTATGTAAAATTTAAAATAAATACTTCCATTAATGTGAAACTGCATAGACAAAATTAGTAAGTCCAGTATAAGCAACTACAACAACAACCACAAACGCAGTTGAATCCCATGGGGTCTGGAGAGGTAAAATATACGATATTACCTGAAAAGAGTATCTAAGCTGAACAATAAAAGGGTGCTCAACTTTGGTGAGAATATCCCTCTCAGCTCTCATATAATCCACATGGTTATTCTTGATAACTGTGTCCTTCCTCATCACTTTCATGGCTAATATCCCATCACCCTCACCACCATAACCCTTCATCCTCACCTGAAAAACCTTCCCAAAAGAACCTTTACCAATCATTCTCAAGATCTCAAAATCCCCTGGCCCAATTTTTGTTACTCCTAACCCCTCATCTCCTCTGATCTCTCCAACACCATTAGCACATCCAGTTTGGTGATTACCCACTACTTTATCACTATCACTTTCACACTCAGAATCAACTTCTTGATGAAAAGGCAAAGGCTTTGAGAGAGTGAACCTTGGAGATGGGCCCACAAAAGAGTGGGACCTACTATGAATGATTTGTGGGTCAGTTAGAAAGTTGGAAGAAGATGAAGAAGAGGTAGGGGCACCAAAAACTTCAGAAAAATCAAAGTCTGGATCGGTAGAAGATGAAGAAGAGTCTGGAATTTTGAGATGGGTCAGCTTGTTTGCTAACATGGAATGAATGGCCTTCTTCTGCTGAGCTGCTGACGCCATATTAACAAGAATTCTTGAAACCCCTTTATCAATTGGTCAGCAAAAATAACAAAAATTGCATCTTTACGAGATTTAGGCAAGAAAAGCCAGCTGAGATTGAACTCAGAGCAGGCTGAGAAAGGAAAGGGACTACATCAGCTGGGACTAAAATAAGCAATCAAGAAAGTGAAAGTTTGTAACTTTGAAGGGGCTTTCCTTTGGGGAAGAAGAAAGAAGCCGTGATTAATCAGCACCCACAAGGGATTTTGCAAATTAGAGATGCATGAATGAACATGTGAAAATGAAAGGGGAGAGAGAAGGACAAGTGGGAAGTGAAATCCAAGACGCTAAAAGTAGTTCGGTTGTAAATCCAAGTTCCGTGGGCTCCAATGATCGGTTCAATTTTATATATTATTGGCTAAATCAATAATACTTTTGATTGAATTGATGTATATATCATGTTTATATTGAGTAAATGAACACAAAATAATTAACTTGTATACACATTTTCACTTGATTATGTCAATTTATTATGCTAAATCAATAATATTTTTGGTTGAATTGATGTTCATATCGTGTTTATATTGAGTCAATGAACACAAAATGATTAATTTGCATACACATTTTCATTTGATTATGTCTATTGATATATTTTCACTTCAATTTTAACAATTAATATGAAACTGTTTCATTTGATTTGATACTAACTCTCTATCTAAGCATGTACACTTTCATAAGATTTTGATCACATCAATTTAATAATGATATGTATCAAATTGATATGATAGTTTAAGTGTGTATTACTTATCGAGACAAATTCAAATGAGAATCTATGCCTTTGTACCTGGGAGAATTAGTAGTCTTATGAATTTGGAATGTCCCATGAATTGTTATTGACTCAAAAGACAAATCCAGAATTTGTAAAATAAGAACGCACCGCTAAAAAAAGAAAGGAAAAAAATATATAAAGTGAAAATTAACCTAAATAACTCAACATTCAATCAAGTACACTATTTAGTCTTTTTGCACGATGAATGTCAATAGATAATATTATATTAACTTTTTAAAATATATACATAAAACATCCAACATTCTTTTATAGCACGTGCCCAAAATTTTGTAGTGAAACAATAACCAAGAAAAGCTGGGTGAGTTATGTTTTTACACCAGCACTTGAGAGATCTGAGAAACCAAGCAGGAAAGTAAATTGCATCCTTCAGACAAATAAAAGGTTCCCCTTTACTAAAAAGTAAGTTTAACAGTTTTTGAATATATAAAAGGTTGATGCAATGCAATTTTTACATACCATCAAAGGATATGGTGCATTTTCTTTCTGAACTAGAAGTCTTGAATTTGAACCATAAATATGAAAAATTATTGGTAGGAGAATGCTTCCCCCAAATGAGGCCGTACATGACACAAACCCAAAATAATAATGTAGCTTCAATGTGCATACTGATGGAGACAAAAAAAAAATGCTAACTTTTACTTGATGTCAAAAGGGAGTGGAAGAAAAGAGGTGATAAACATGTTTGATTTGCAGATAAGAGACACCCCATTCCTTACCTGAGCATTCATCTATTGAACTGAAAGAAACTGCACATTCTGTACACAATTAAACTGGAAAATTTCACCAAATAAAAGAAGCTTATACATTGAACTCGAGGATTAAACATCAAAACTGGAAACTCTCTCCCTCGAAAAAAACCCCCACCCGTAGAACAAAAAAAGAAAAAGAAAAGGACCAAAATGTAAAAGCCAAACCAAGTAAGCTGTTCCACAAGTTTAAAAAAGTAACAATAATAAAACACCCTTTTGCTGGATCAACTCGTATAAATTTGCAAGCCGCAGAATGGAATGAAATAAGGCGTCCAAAGAATCATGAAAACTACCGCCTGCAGAGAACAGAAGAGGTTAAAATGGTCTTTCTGTATCCTCTCCACTTATGATACAACTCCTAAGTTCAGATCAAGCGGCCTCAAAGCTCCTTGAACTATCTCTTGAACATTTCGATTACGCCTGCAAACCTCTGAAATCTCGTCAATCGGAACCACCAGACCATTCATATTCGCTCCAGAGGCTGCATCTGACAAGGCTTGTAAGAATCTAGTCCTTTCCAATTCTGTAACAGCTGTTGATGGAATTAAGGACAAACATTCCTTTGCCCACTCAAGCGCTTTCAACCCATACGCCCGGGTCAATGCCAATAGAGCATAAGTTACCTACAGAGAAAACAGCTCAGAGTAACTCTTGAATGACACAAACTATGTCAACCAAAGATTACTACCTTTCTCTTCACCCATCTGCCTTTTTTAGAAAATAATGATTTGTACTTACTGTTTCTAGTCGTGTACTAGGAAGGGCTCCAGTTAGACAAGCAATCAAAATTCTGGTGAGAGTGGGGCCTCGAGGAATAATTACACTGTCCCTTATGGATAGGCAACTTTCTCCGTTTGTGGAGTTCGCAAGATCGAATATGTCGGACAAAAAGTTCAATATTGAATTGCAAGCCTCCCTACAATCCAGTCAATACTTCAAAATTTAGAACAATCAAAACTTTATAAAACATCAAACCAAATGGATAATAGAATCAATAGAAAAGGGGAAATCCAAATCTAACAGGGCCAGAGTTCCCGTGCAGTTCCTGACAGGGTTCTCTAGTAATTAGATAGATAAATGGATAATGAAATACTCCCTCCGTTACAATGTACGTTTCTTCCCATTTTAGTCTAATTCAGAAAGAATGCATTCCTAACTCTCTAATTCCAACATTTTACATGGCTTTTTTAAAACCACAAGATTCAAAGGACAACTTGATACATTACCCACATCTATAGTTTAAGACCACAAGATTCAAAAAGTCTCCCTTATTTTCTTGATCTCAGTGCCTAATCAAACTAAGACACTCTAATTAAACAGAGAGAGCATCAAAAGATGATTCTATGCTTGACAGACTAAAATTCAACTACAAGTATACTTTTACTAAAGATGTTGGGTACTTGGTCTCATCCATCAATCTCGGATGGAGCCAAAGATTGACTATTTTTTGGCCTTGGAGTATGATGGAATAAAGCAAAATG
>JAOTQR010000092.1:19659357-19670862 GCA_025774065.1 Solanum ossicruentum | reverse complement strand
TTCCTATAATAACATATTCTATTCCATATTTACAGTGGTTATATTTACAATCAAATCTGCCAACTTATTTAACAGCTTCTCTTTTTGTCGCAAACACTGATTGGACGTAAGAAGAAGTATTCATGATGTATCAATGTTGAATTTAATGTGACATTATCTACTTAGGCATCAGTTTTCGTTTCTCTACAAACTTTGATGAGGGAGATGGACAACAGGTTCTTTTTGGCTTACTAAATCTATCCAACAATCTTAAATGCAAGTATTAAAGCAGAAAATACTGGCTCAATACTGTTGGACTAATGATGGAATTATGATAAACTTTGGTTATGCGGGATGATAACATGGCTTCATAAGAAGTGACTCAAATACTTCTAATTTTGAGAGATTACAGTCTGGTTGGATGGAGGATGTGTTGAAGTTGATCAATGTTTTTCCACAAGTAATATTACACAATATGAAGCAAGATTATTTAGGGGTGGTAAGTGCGTCCAATAATAGAGGGGGACATGAAGTAAGAAGAGGGGAACATGAGGATGTATAAAGCTATGACAGTCTCTCAGAATTCATTGAGGACATGGAATTCGTAGACTTGGATCTGAAAGGGGGAAAGGTACATGTAAGAGAGGTGATAGACATGAAAGTGCAGCAAGACTGGATCTGGATAGAATTCTCATCTCAGATGATGGATGACAGCTTTAGACACATCAAAGTTTATAATACAAAGTATATACTTCCATTATGCTATAGTCTGGAGAATGGGGGAAAAAAATCAAAATCTTACTTCAAGTTTGAGAATTGGTGGTGGCTGCAGTAAGAAGGCTTCAAGGACAGGGTAAAGGACTGTTGGGACTCATTCAAGTGTAAGGGTAATATTGACTTTATTCTAATGGCAAAACTGAGAGCTCTAAAAAATTTAACTAAAGGAATTGAGTAAGTCAAGACAGGGAACTTAGGGACTCGGAAAAAAAATGTCTTGGCACAACTAGATGCAATATATAAGATACCGGAGACCGAAGCTTTACAATAGGAGGATACTGCCTCCAGATTATATCTCACAATGGAATTTGAAGACATAGCAAGGATGGGGGGATAGTTTGGAGACAGAGATCCAGAGCAACGTGGCTAAAAGGAGGGATAGGAACACAAGCTATTTCCACAAAATTGCAAAATGTCTATAGGAGATACAATACCATTGATAAGTTGAAGGTGAGCGGGTAGTGTTGGAGAATTCAAGAGAGGTGAAGAAAGAGATAGTCTCGGACTTTGAGAGACTATACGAGACCACATCTACAAATTGAAAATTGTTCTAAAATTAGTGATAAGGAAAACTTGTTATTGATGGTACCTTTTGAATCCAGGAGATTTTGGATAACATTAAAGCTTGTGCATGGGACAAGGCAATTTGATCTTGTGGATACTCTATGGAGTTCTTTAAGCAGTGTTGGTAAATTATCAGAATGGAGGTTGTCGCAGCAGTTCAAAATTTTCATGAGAAGCGCTTTTTAAAAAAAGAAGTATGAAAGCTACCTTTGTAGCATTGATTCCAAAGAAAGCAGAGGCAGAAGAGCTAAATGACTACAAACCCATAAGCTTAATTGAGGCAGTGTACCAGATCATAGCCAAGCTTCTGACAGAAAGGCTGAAGAGGGTAATTTATGGTTTGGTTGATAAATAACAACCGACCTTTTATAAAAGGAAGACAAATAATGGATGTAGTGCTAATTGCAGATGAATGTGTGGCCTCTATAGAGGGTAGTAAGAAGCCAAGAATTTTTTGCAAGTTGGACAGAAGGCTTATGACCATCTGAATTGGAAGTTCCTATTAGAGCTACCGGAGAAGATAGGGTTTGGTCCGAGGTGAATCTAATGGATATCACAATGTATAAGCACAATTATATTCTCCGGTATTAATTAATATGGAATTAAATGGGGTTTTCCCATCTCAGAGAGGTCTGAGAAGGGTGATCCCTTGTCTCCATTTCCTTTCATATTAGCTATGCAAGGAATGAGCAACCTACTGAATAAGGCAAAGGGGAAAGGATGGATCAGAGATTTCCAGATAAGAGAGGCAAATAGTTTCGAAGTAATACACCTTCAAGTATGCAAATGATACCTTGATATTCGATGAAGCAGTTGAGGAACAAGTCCTATTTATGAGGGTTATCTTCATCACTTTTGGAGCAGTTTCTAGGTTGCACATAAACTGGGGAGAAGTTTCATATACCACATCAGCACCATTGATGAGATAGAAAACCTTGCAAGCAGACATGGGGTATGGTGGGAGAGATGCCAACAACTTACCTTGGAATGCCTTTGGGAACTAAAAGTAAATCAATAGGGATTTGGAATGTGGAGAAATGCACAAGGAGATTAACAAATTGGAAGAGACAATACCTATCTTGGGGTGGTAGATTGACACTAATTAATAGTGTTTAGGAAACTTTACCTTCTTGTTTGATGTCTATGTTTTCAATACTTGCCAGTGTAAGTAAAAGAATGGATACACTGAGAAGGAACTTCTTTTGGCAGGGAAACGAAGACAAGAAGAAGTATGCCTAACCAAATGGGAGGAGTTACAAGCAGATAGAAGGGAGGGGGTCTAAGAATCAGAATCATGAAGAAGCAGAACCAGAGTTTGATGATGAAATGGTTGTGGAAGTTTGCTACTGATAATATAATGTTGTGGAAAGAGGCCATTGTTGCAAACTATGGAATGGAAGGTAACTGGATGACTAAGACTGAAAGAATACCCTATGGGTGTTCATTCTAGTGATCTATCAGGAATTTATGGCCATGTTGCAGATCAGAACAAAGTTGAAGATTGGGAATGAACAGAGAACATCCTTTTGGCATGACAAATGAGCAGGGCAAGAAAATATGAAACATCACCATCCAGAACTCTTCACATTAAGCCAACAACAAGAAGCCACATTTGCCATGATCTGTACTGGTTGGCACTGGAATTTATTCCTGAGGAGACATTTGAATGACTGGGAGATGGGAAGAGTTGCAGAACTTTTCAATCCAGTAGCAGGTCTCAACAACCTCAGTGGTGGAGAGGACAGACAGGAATGGATCAAAGACAGGAGTGGAAAATTCTGTCAACTCAGCATACAAGGAGCTGAATTTGACAGTGATGAAGGAAAAAGACTGTCCTAGGAAGAAGCTAAAGATACTGTACAAAGCACACTGTTCCATCTGGCTTTTGGCCAAAAAGGCGGTCTTGACACAGAAAAACCTGAGC
Organism: Solanum ossicruentum; assembly: GCA_025774065.1. Lineage (NCBI taxonomy): Eukaryota > Viridiplantae > Streptophyta > Magnoliopsida > Solanales > Solanaceae > Solanum > Solanum ossicruentum. The sequence goes on along the minus strand of JAOTQR010000092.1, from coordinate 19,667,618 downwards.
AAAAGGGGTCATCAACTAACTTCTAGGTGTTTTGTATGTGGGGAGAACAAATTGAGACAATCAGCTGTCTCTTTTTGCATTGCAAGTGGACAAATTAACTATTGGAGGATGTTTATATGCCTAAAAGGGATCAGATGGGCTAAAACTGGAAGCATAACAGATTGTTAAGATGTTGTAATCAGGGTGGTAATGAAACTAAGAACAAGGAGAGATGGAAGATTGTCCCAGCTTGTATTTGGTGGTCAGTCAAGTCCGAGAGGAACAAGAGGTGTTCTGAAGGAGTACAAAGCAGCTTGCAAAATCTTAAGATGAATTGCTTAGGCCTATTTTATTTTGTGTGTGCAAAAATTATTATCTCAAACAGAAGACATGCTTGATGTTTTAGGCTTGTTGTAAGGATAGGTTGAACCACAAGATGTAAGTTGTAATACTTTTATAGGGGAACTTCACTTTCTGGTTGTAGTACTCTCTGGAGATGTATAATCAATATCAACCCCCCCCCCCCCCCTCTCTCTTCCAAAACGAAAAAATAAAAAAGGGAAGAGGGGGGGGGGGAATACCACATCAAAGTTAAATTGTCAATTGTCTAATGAATTTAAATCCTGAAACTTACATAGAAATAGAATGGTGTACCATGTTGTAACATCTCAAATGGATAGTGTGTCAAATAACTTGGGAAAAGTGAGTGATTATCCATTAAAATCTCCTGCTGATGAACTATCTAAGAAGCCCTCAATGATATGCTTGACATCAATTTACGGAGACATGCGGTTATCCCACAAGGAGTCATAGTTTGGGGTAGAAGTTTTCTCCTCTATGTGTTCAGTTGTGGGAATTAGTATAATCCTGCAAGAGCATCTGCATTTTGTTTTTCTCTGCCCCATGTCATGAGAGGTTTGTGTAATGATTTATTGTTATGGCAGTATGTTTATATTCTTTTGTTCTTTTCTTTATTTTCTTGTTATCATCCGTCACAGAGGCTCCTCTTGTATTTTCTTTAGCAATTTGAATGATACATAAAATATTTCAGAGGGAGAAGCACTCTGTGCTGGGTAATGAGGCAACAAATGTGAAGTCCACAATGAAGCCAATTATATACTTCCAAACATGGAGAGTTGGTAAGCATTGTTTTTGATTTGCCTCTTTACAAGTATTGATCCTTTTCTAGTGTATTGATGGTGTGATGTTTTACAGGTATTCTGTTTTTTGCTATAGGAAATTGTCTCAATTTCATTTCATTTGGATATGCTGCTCAGGTCCGTACTTATTGGTTCTTGTCTAGTTTGTCTTCAGATTTAGTCAGCTGTTTGGGCAAGGAAAGAAGGTAGATTAGGAGTAGTGTTATCAAAAGCACAAAAAAGCTCTAAGGTCTATTGGGGCTTTAAGCACCAAGCAGATAAAGGGCTTTTATGAAGAAAGGTGCAAATTGAGAAAAAAATTACAAATATAATGTTTAGTCCAAGACAAATAATTTTTTTAAAGGGACGTCCAAGACTAAAAATAATAACCTTGAATACAAAAATATATGGAGAAAGAAATTTTTAAAAATTATGGTAAGTGAGATATCAACTGTTTAGTATCTGCCTCTTCCGGAGAGGCTAGGAAAAGTATGTCTTAGGAGCCTTAATGACGACGTTGAAGCGTGAGGTGAAGCACTCTATGTGTTTTGTCCCTCATTTCAGGGCTTAAGCGCGGTTTTGACAACATTGATCAGGGGAGAGGGAGAGGGGGAGGTTACAACCAACGTGCCCAATGTTATGTTGATATGTAAAACAATTGGGTTAGTGCTGTATCAGGTTTAGGGTATAATCCAAATTCCAACCAACCCAACTTATTCCTTAATTCTTTTGCCTTCATTGAATCCCTTTTAGAAAAGTCCCAACATATGTAGAATACGAGGCAAATCAAATTGAGTATTCTTGCTGCACTTCTATTCATTTCCTTTTCTTTTTTCTGTAAAAAGAAGTGTTGGGACAAGCTTGTGCGGTTGTGTCACTGACCATCTATCTGTGGAAGAAGCCTCATAGGTACTATTTGTTGAAAATAATTTTTTGTTGAGTAAAACTGTTTTTTGATTTATTTATAAAAACTGAAAAGGGTAAAAAATGTCCTTTATGTGAACAATGCCACATACCCAGTATAATCCCATAAGTGGGGTTTTACAATGGGTGATATGTACCCATCCTTATCCCTACCTTAATGTTGAAGTAGGTCTTAGGCCTAACTCACACCCCAAAAGCTAGCTCAAAGGGAGTAGGATAGCCTAAACCTTATAAGGAGACCACTCATCCCATTAACCACCAATGTGGGACTTTGTGTCTCAACACCCCCCCACGCCCAGTGCTTAGCATCTGGTGCGTGGACAATTTTCGGGGGCCCAACATTTGGTGAGACGGGCCCTTCTCTGATACCATGATGAAGTAGGTCTTAGGCCTAACTCACACCCCAAAAGCTAGCTCAAAGGGAGGAGGATTGCCTAAACCTTATAAGGAGACCACCCATCCCATTAACCACCAATGTGGGACTTTGTGTCTCAACACTTAAACTATGTGAAATGAACAAAAGTACTCTCCCTTAACAGTTTGTTCCAAAAATGTCCCTGCTGTTAATAGTTTGGCCCCAAAAATGCTCCTATAGTTAATTAAGTCAAAAATGCTCTTTTCCTAATAAACATATTTTATTTCTTTCTAGACACATTCTTTTCCTGATGAAAATGATATTTAAATAACCTTTTTCTTGTTTCTTTTCTTTTAATACATTTCTAAGGGAGAAACCAATTGGGCTGGAGTTGATCAGAACAGAGTATTTCGAAAGTAGAAATATGGGAATTTATTCAGTTAATTCACTTCTAAGCAAATCCTATTTGCCTTAGATTTGGGATAAGATAATTCCAATTGAGTACGATGAACTATGAATTCAAGTATCATCCCATGAGAGGTTAGTTTGATTAGAAAGTAAATATTAGGTTTATCCCGACTATTTGTTGGTCACGTGAAGTTCGATTAGAAAGTAAATATTAGGTTTATCCCGACTATTTGTTGATCCAAGTAATCACTGAATATATAAACGCTAACTAGACTAATTTATCTGCAAAAACAACTAAATAAGCAAACTGAAAAGGCAATCTAAGAACTAACCAACGAATAGGTGACCTAGGATTATGAATATGCCTTTGTTAACCAGTTATGCCATTTCTTCCTAATTGTGATGGGTTTCAATCTTTTAGCCTTGGAGACATAATTACTCTCGCTAATCTGCCAAATGTGTAAGTGCCTATTCCCATTTAGCCTAGGAGGATCAGTCAAAATGCTTAAGTAACAACCCTGACTCTTATGGCTACATGGGATTAAATGATATCAGCCAATTCTCAATCACAAATTAACCTCATTAACTTAATTAATGAGTTAATCCATGCTATTCAATATGAACCAGTGTTAAATTCCGGTCCCCACGCCCTATTTATTTAATCTATAATGAGCACCGTATTTGTTGATCAAACAATTTGAAACAACACAAAGCGAGATTGAACTAATGAACATTCATCCAAGAACAATATAACTGAAAGAATCAAATTACATCAATGGAAGCATTATGGTTCATTACAATCCTAGCTAGGATGTTTAATTACAATTCATATCCAAGAACAGTGCAAAACATATGTAGATGAAAACTATTCATCAAAGGATTTTTCGTATCGAAGGAAAGCCCAAGAGTTATTCTCCATAAAAATGGTCCGATCTTAAGATAAGATGACTAGTTAAGGCTTGCCGTTAGTTGAGGTCACAATGGCCCTGATAAAAAAGAAAAGAAAAAGAAATGGGAGCTGCAGTCACAATTTCCATCGCAGTTTGAATGCTAGATCAAATCAATTTCAGCACTTCAATTTTGCAGTTAGTAGTTAAGATGCTGCAGCGGATGCACTGCTTGGAACTCTTTTCTGTGTTTGCAGGCTCAGTTGGACATGCTTTTCACTTTGTTCTTCATTGTCTAATGTTTCCTTCTTGCTTTCTGATTGCCTCTTTTCATCTATCTTTCTTCCCATGCATAAAAAACACAATCATGAGAGTTATCCTCAATAAGTATCATTGTTCCTTGATAGAGAATTGCCACAAACATTATGCAAAATATCACATTTATCAGGTGGTTCATACAGTTCAACACTATTTGTTTGTCATTCTTACTAATTTATGAAGTAAATCATGCATAACTTAATTTGTATTTTTAAAATATAAGTCTACTTGCATGTGCTTGATTAAATATAACTTTACAAGCATATAAAAGATATCACCGGCCAGCAATGGAAGCTCTTTGATTTTCAACCAAGAGTATAGAAGCTCTGATACCATGTGAGAAATATTGGAGAAGAATATTATTGAATTGTTGTGTCTACATTATTACATTGAGACCCTATTCATAGATACTATACTCCTTTAGTTGGAAAATCCTTTTCCAATCTATATGCTATTTTTATTCCTCTTCCTATTCTAAGTAGGATTGTATATATTATTCTTGTTCCTTTTCCTATTCTAACATAGATAAAGAAAAGAATAAAAAGAAATTGGTCTAAAAAGGAAAAAGGCTTCAGTTTCTATTTAATGGACATGCTTACGAGAAGTCTAGTGGTTGGGCACAAGCATGTAGTCAGATGGATTACGAGGATGTAATCTGTTGGGTGTATGGCTGACTACAAGGACTGTGTATACAAACTATCAAGACTAGTTTCCCGCTCCCATCTCTGATTTTTTCACTCTTCCAATGTATCACGATTTGTGTTGGTTTGGTTGATATAGTTATTCTTCTTGTGCATCTCCTTAATTGATACATAATCTTTTGGTTTCTACACAGTATCAGTGCATTAGCAGCAATATTTACCTTTCTTGATGACCGTATTTTTGTTTTTTCCTTGATCATCTTGGTGTTTCCTACTTGGCAGTCACTTCTAGCAGCTTTGGGATCTATACAATTTGTCTCAAACATAGCTTTTGCCTACTTTGTTTTGAACAAAACAGTGACAATCAAGTAAGATAACATTTAAACTTCTTCTATTAAAATCAACAAGGATCTGAGTCTAGACTACCAGTAATTCAGAGAATTGATTGCTGATGTATGATAATACTTACCCTCATCATACAAGTCACAGTCTGATATATATCTTTGGCATTGCAGCGTACTGGTAGCCACTGCCTTTATTGTTCTTGGAAACATCTTCCTTGTAGCCTTTGGCAACCACCAGTCACCTGGTATGTGATGGAAGGTGAAGATTGTTGTTTTAGTTGCTTATATTTGTACAGAATATTGGGTGTCTTCCATAGTCTCATATTTTGTATACCTCAAAAAATGAGTACCATATTTTGTGCATTCTATCAATTTTATTCCAATATAAATGTGAGAAATATTGGAGATAAATATTATTGATTTTTGTCTGTACATTATTCTACGTAGATTCTATTTATAGACATTATAATACAATCCTTTACCAAGTAGGATACTATTTACTCCCTTTGTCTCATTTTATATGGCACCCTTTCTTTTTTGGTCTGTCCCAAAAAGAATGTAACCTTACTTTAATTGGAAATAATTTCACTTTATAATGCCCTTTTTACCCTTAATGAAATGATTCTCAGCCGCAGAAATATCTAAGAATGAATCTAGATCGCAAGTTTAAAAAGTCTTCATTTTTTTCTTAAACACCGTGCCAAGTCAAAGGGTACCACATAAAATGGGACGGAGAGAGTACTATTTTTATTCCTACTACTATTCCTATTTCTATTCCTCTTCCTCTTCTAAGTAGGATTATATATACAACAACATACCCAGTGGAATCCCATAAGTGGGGTCCTAGGGAGGGTAGAATGTACGCAGACCTTACTATTACCTTACAAAGGTAGAGAGGCAAGTAGGATTGTATATACCTATTCCTATTCTATGACTCCCCCTCAAGCTGGTACATGCGAGTCATATGTAGCTAGCATGTAGCAAATATAATTAATACGAGGACCGATGAGGGACTTGGTAAGATATCTGCAAGTTGATCCCCCAATTTCACAAAATTGATAGTCATTCTCAATGTGCTTAGTCTTCTTATGAAATATTGAATTTGATATAGGATGTCGATAAAACACAGAGTGATAAATTCCTAAATTTTGAACTTTTCAATCCTAGCTTGAAAAGAGTGTTTCAGACGATAAAGTGACTTACACAATTGACATACAAGGCTACCAAACTCCCCCTGAGCAATAAAATCAGGTGGTTGCTCTATATAGACTTCTTCCCTGGGATCATCGTGGAGTAGAACATTCTTGATTCTAACTAATCAAAGGGCCAGTGGAGAACGACAACCATAGATAGAAAAAAGAGACATGCTATTTAGCCACAAGAGAAAAAACATCACTCCAATCTAGTCCAAATATCTGATTATATCATACATCACTCTAATCCAACCCAATATCTGTGTATATCCTTTTTCTTTTCCTTGGCAAAAGTAATCTAAAACAGAAAATAAAAAGAAAAGACTACAGAAAAACTCAGATCTGTCGAAAACAATGCAATGGTCATTGGACAGTGCTCGAAGTATGGTATAAAATATATGGATCATCTCGAAATCAAGAGATGAGTAAAGCTTAAATTAGAAAATCACCATAAAATTAGTTGGCACATGCTCATGCGACGAATATTAAATTTGATTGCTGAAAGTGGTCACAATCTGATAAATAAAATTATATGGGTAGGGTTGGTATGATAGTGTGATCCTACTAAGAAAGAGAGTTCTATGGATAGGATCGGATTGACGGCACAACCCTACTAAAATATAAAATTACATGGGTAGGGTCGAAATGATGACACAACCTATGCAAATTAGATTTGAGGAGTCACCAGAGAGATGCATGAAGCTATGCAAATTAGATTTTAGGAGTCACTGGAAAGATGCATGGAGCTATCCAAGTCAAATTTGAGGTGTCACCAAAAAGACACATGATGCTATGGAACCCAGATGTGAGAAAATAGTTCCAAAAAATTCACGGTACTATGCAAATTGAATATGAGAAGTACTCCGGAGAGATGCACAATATTATGCAAATCGAACATGAGAAAGTAGTTACTGGAAAGATGGCATGGTGCTACACATTCAATATGAAAAAGTTGTCCCCAGAAAGATGGCACGGTGCTACACAAACATTGGCATTATATGGGGTTGGCACAAATAGCCCTAGAAAGTCGCCGAAAATTGATGCACAGTAACCTGTCTGATTGAGTTTTCTTCGCTTGAGTATGAGATTCATGCATATATAGTTGACCCTACTTTTGTTAACATAATCATTGGCCAGACGGGCGGCATATATGGGTCATAGCCGCCTGCCGTCAACGGAAGTTTTTTTCTTTTTGATTTTCTACCAAGATTGTAGAAGCTCTGATATCATGTGAGAAATATTGGAGAAGAATATTATTGAATTGTGTCTCTACATTATTACACGGAGACCCTATTTACAGACACTATAATGCAATCCTTTACCAAGCAGGTTACTATTTACTATTTCTATTCCTACTCTTATTCTTCTTCTAAGTAGGATTATATATACCTATTCCTATTCTAACAATTAATAAAATTAGTTATGTTAAAAATATTTCATACCATGAAGATCTGTTATAAGACTGACATGTGGTCGACTCCGTACTTGATACTTCTAAGTTGACTCCGTACTATGACAGTGCCCTGTATTATATTTTGCTACCTGCACTTCAGATCTTACTTTTTGGAAAAAACCAGCAACCCTTGTTATTTGCTTCTGAGACTGATCAGACCATTTTAGCATATACTCCCAAGTGATATTTATACTAGAGGATGGTGGACCTTATAAAGGTATTGATTTATGCAAGAACAGCTTTGTTACTATTGGATTTTTCAAGCCGGTTTTGAACTATTGGAAGCACCCTCTCTACACCGCAAAGGCAGGGTTAAAATCTGCTTACACCCCACGCTCCCCAGACCCCACTTGCAGGATTGTACTGGGTTGTTGTATCAATGACTTGTAAAGTTGCAGGAAAGGATTGTACATAGTATTCTGGACATCTGTAGGCTGCATACTATGTTTTTAAGTTGCCAGTAAGGTTAAGCTATTTACCTTATCCAAAAAAAGAAAAAGTCACTAATAAGGTTGCATTGTTGGAATTAATGCATTCACAAACATACTATCCTTGACCTTTATGTTTTCTAGGAGTTCTTTATTGTTTCAAGAATATCATTTAGTCTTTCAATAATGTCT
>JAOTQR010000092.1:19617205-19659257 GCA_025774065.1 Solanum ossicruentum | reverse complement strand
TGGGGTCTGGGGAGGGTAGAATGTACGCAGACCTTACCACTACCATAAAAGTAGAGAGGCTGTTTCCTGGGAACCCTAAGAAATCTAAAATTTGATCAGATAATATAGATAATATAGGTCAGATAATAAATTTGATAGAAATATGTAATCATTCCTTTTTGGAGGTAGCCAACATACACTTTCAATCTTACCAATTTCAAAAGGAACAAAAGCATTCACAACAGAGAAACAGATGGAAGATAGTGAAAATATAAGCAAGGGCATATACTCCCAAGAACATCATAAATGTGGATTGGCAGATAAGGATGGTGTTAGGGAAAAGCAATGACTTCTTATGGTGTTAGTTTGTGGAGGGGGATTATAAAGAGGAACACTTTCCCCTAAGATATATACAATTCAGAGTGGGTAATAGCAGAATTAGGTTATGGAAGTGATATTGTGCGATGAGAGTACTCTGGTGGAAGCATTTCCACCTGTTTATAATGTGGTAATCAGCAGAAATACACAAGTTCTTGAATATCTGAAGTGGGAAAACCATGAAATTATATGGGTGATGGGACATAATTTTCACATGGCTATAAGAGACCGAGAAAGGGGAGTGGGCGAAGGTTTTTTTACCAGAATACTAGTGGCCAGTATGCTTGGGCATAGTATGAGCTGGACACACTAGACAGTACAGCGGATGTATGGAGGTGGGGGAGAGTGGAAATGGTTCTTATACTATCATATTTTATTTTGAGCTTATTGGTGGGAGAGGAACTTATATTTCCTCATGATGCTACTTGGATCCTTTAGAGCACCAAGATAGATGTATTTCTATGTGTCGTTATTAGCAAAGGTTGAGATCTTCACAACAAAAAATTTGAGAAAGAGAAGGATCACATGTGTCAATTGGTTCCTTATGTGCAAAAGACAGGTGAAGCTGTAGAAGATCCTCTATTGCCTTGTAAGTGTCTAAATGGTTGTGGCAGGTAATCCTTAATTTGTTTGAAATGCAATGGGTGATACCAGAGATAGAGCTGTAAAGTTGAACTCACATGTGGGAGAGGAGAAGTCCAGGGCATGATGTGTGACCCCTTTAGCAATCATGTGGGTTATTTGAAAAGAGAGAAATAGGACTTCGTAAAAATGTGCAGTGGTTTATTTTCTGTCGTCCAGTGTACTTATGAGGTCCCTATTGCATAGAGGATTAGATCGCTTTCAATAAGAACCATAGTTTGATGCAAGTTCTCATCTTTTGGTATACGACTTGTACATAGGGCTTCACCAATTAATAATATATTTTACCTTGTCAAAAAGAAAGAAGATAGGACTAGTACGGAAAAGGGGAGAGGCGCAGAGTAGTTTATGCTGAAATTTTAATACAGGAGTTTGCAAATGAGGGGTAGGAGGGAGTTTCCAGAGGAACTAGGTAGGTGTTGGATACTGAAGCACTCAAAAGGTACCTTGCTTGACATGGTTCTTGTACGACACACAACTTTAATGATTCAAACAGGACGAAAAGGTGGAGGGTGGTTAATGATGCTGTCTAAGGGTTTATAACACATTTATAGAACCCGGAAATATCTATGTTTGATGTAACCTCGGTGATACTGTTGATGGTGACAGAGGCAATCACTTGTTAGGGAACGCAAAGATCAGTAACAGAACAAAGCAGTATGCAAGACCATCGTACATTTGTAATACTACTTGGAACAAGAGAAAAAGAGTATGTCCCATCATAGTAAAAAGGATATACCATGCATAGAATTTCCCGAATATATATTCTTTTGTGGAAAAAGAACGAATACTTAGAACAACAAAACAGAGAATGGTAGTTGAGCCCCCCACTCAATCTGTAAATAGTTTTTGACACCATCTCGGAGTGACATCAATGAATGAACTTGACTCATCAAAACAAAAAGAAATCCGAAGAATAATAGTTAAATTTACTTTCAACTGATTGCAACTAGAGCACTGCCAGCCAATTTTGCATAATTCAGCAGGAGGCCAACTATATCACCACATAACATTCTATGGAATAAAAACATGTGCATAGAAGCAATATGCCAGACATGAGGAGCTAAACTTTTGCAACTAGTAAAAAGCTTTTCAGGGAACTCAATGGCCTAGAATGAGATTTTGAGTAATCCCCCAAAATGGGACCCCGGAAGGAGAGGAAATGGAAATAGTAAACACCAACCATAAAATGATCCAATCATTCTCAGTGTCTTCAAAAGAAGTGTATTTCAAGTTTTTTTTAGCACGAAAGGACAAAGATGACCACAACAACATGTTGGCAATCTGATCACAATATACTATTCTGCCCTTAAACATATTTTCTTTCAGATGTCTTCCAAAGAAGAACAAAAAATTTCTAAATGTCTAAACGTTGTGTAAGTTTAGGAAAAGAAAAAGATTGGCCAATCAGAACCTCCCTGTTCAATGCACAAGGTGTGTGTGTATATATATATACTAGTTTTTGGAGCACGTACCATACCTTCAATAAAGTCATAAATGACTAATTTGAGCCTAAATAAAACTACAAATTAAAGAAGTCTAATAGGGAGAAATTCTTTTTATAAAAAAAAAAAAAGAGAGAGAGAGATACAACACACACATTCTTCTTAGGATTGTTATCATAATAATATTGATGAAAAAAGAAATATAGAATCAGTACATATTTTTTCAACTAAAGTATGAATCAAATAGTATAAACTAATAATGATATAAGCACTTCACTAGTTTAACTATAAAATGAAAAGGATAACCTTGGGTAGGGATTACATGAAATGTAAGAATGGAGGAATACCAAAAGATATCTTAAAATTTTAAATTAAATATTTGAAGGTTATGAATATAAAAAGTGGAAGAGTTATAGATATAAAGAGTAACAATTTAAGGGACAATTAAATATGAGATATGAAGGTAATAATAATAAGTGTATAAATTTCATAATACAAAACTAATAAAATAACAAATGTAGACATACAAATATTTTTTGAAAAAGAATGTCAAGGTATTAAGCTTCAATCTATTTTGTTTTAGATAATGAATATTACATTTATTATCTATTGAATTTAATATTATAATATATTATTTGGAGTTATGAATTTGAAAAGACATAGAAATAATAAAGATTATTAAAAATAAGTGTTTTGAAGATGATAATGTGGGAGTTAAAGAAACGAGATTAATTAATATTATTAGAATATAAGTTATGAAACATAAAGAGATGTAGTTATGGAGTTGATTTTAAATGAAAAATTAATTTTTTTAAAATAATTTTAAGAAAATAAATCAATAGATAAGGAGTATCTTAGTAATCTAATTTTTGACTTAGACTCTTCCCGTTTTAATAATATATATATATATATATATATATATATATATATATATATGAATGAATATGATGATGATATGGTGATATACCTTTGAAGGATCTCTGAGCTGAGGTTTCAGATTCATAACTTGAGGAACAATTACTTGAATCAAGGCCAACTCTGATGAAACTCCACCAGAATTTCTTGCTGCTGTGTAGTTTATCAATTCAGAAATGACTGCAAAAAGTGGAATATAGGGAAAACTCAGCGATCCATCAAATATGTCGTAGCGAACACATAATCATGACAAAATGGAGGAGAATTGATAGCTTATAAGAACAAAAGAACAAGGGAGAAGCCATGGATCCATAATAATTTTTCAATGTTTATCAATCTACTGCACAACAATAATTGTAATATAAAACAGACTATTAATCAGTAAGAACAGATTCACTAATAATGGACCTAGGTTAAACTTTATCCAACTAAGCAGTGACTACCTCTGAACATCAATTGCATTCTTTCAACAGATTGTTATAGCCTAAACCTCATTTGAAAAGGTTTATGATGGATTTATTTCCAATGTAGCTACAATTCACTTCAAGAAGGGATCTTAGGGAATTGAAACTACCTTTAAGATCCCCAAACTTGAACAGCTTAAGATGAAGTGCATATTTTTAATTATTATATTTTTTGATAACCGTGGTGTCCGGACCAACATTCACACACCTCGACTAATTCTATGGGATACTTGCTACCTCCTATCAGCCATAGGTGTTCCTACCAGGTAACTTTGTCCACTAAAGTTAGGATAGATGGGAAGAATCACCTAGTGTTTTTGTCCCCGCTAGAATTTGAACCTAAGAACTCATCACTCCAAATGACTACTAGGCCACATCCTTGGGTGCAAGATGAAGTGTGTATTGTAATATTTTGACTCATTAATAACACAAGATCATAGTAATGAATTAATAAGAAGAAAGAACAATAACCAAAAACATTCACAGTACCATTAACGGAGGCCTCAGACAATATTTCAGAATTCAAGCTTGAGAGAGCTGCAAGCACTAGAGGGTGTGAAGAAAGGGTAGATGCAGGTATCCTGAAATAGAATAAGTGATATATTAAGCACCAATATTCTGTTATGTTCACAAGAAATAGAAAATTGATGCACACTAGATCTACAGAATAAGGAAAAACAAATGTTCAGTTCTAAATGAGTATTCTGTGATTATAAAAACTGAGATCCAACGGATGCATAGAAAAAAAAAGAAGAAGAAGAAAGACTTGGTCTAAGAAAACCCTTGTATATCTAAAAGTTGCACTTTCTTACATCAAAAAGTAGAGTAAGATCAGAAGACTTCCTTTTCATAGGACAAAAGTATACCACCTAAAGAATTGCTAGACAAAAAACCTTGTCTCATGATTTATCTGCACAAATTGTGTGACATATAACTATATAAAAATGGTTCTACTAAACTGCACAGTAGTCAATTTAATGTGCTTGAGAGCTTTGAGTCTACCAACTCAACAACAAATTAATATCATGATAGTATGAATATCTTTTAAACATAGTATATTTGACCTGCAATATGAAATCAGAAGTGTTCAACAAAACACCATCCAGTAAATCAAACTTACATGCACTAGTTACCAGTTACCCCACAGAATAAATAAACAGAAACACTGGAGTGATCAGCACTATCAATTGGTATTATGTGTGTTAAACAACGATATGTAATCTGCATCACATGTTTCATATATATAATTTAAAAAGTACACTTAAGTCTCAACCAATCTTGGTTTTAAATGGTCTCCAAATCTTCCATTAATCAATGATTAGGTGAATAACCTGAGCAAGGTTGACTGGTATTCACATGACTTGACCTACATACCGGCAAAGTGGTTATGAATAATGAATAATCTCTATCTAGACTTCTTCTTTTTAAAAAAACTAGTAATTCTATTCCTCAGCATATCCTATATGCTGGAGACCTCCAGAAAGTCATCAACCAAGAGTTATAACCAAGGGCTAATTAGAAAGAGCCTCAAAAGTACATTTGCTAGTTTATATACCAAAAATGTCCATTTATCTTCTGCAAAGTATTGACCTACCCCCAAAGCACCTCTGATTTCTTTCCTTCCATATTGTCCACCAAATAAATGAAGGGACTGTTCTCCACCATCTCTTCTGGAACTTGATACCCCCTCTACTGATCCAATAGCTTAGAAAATCCTCTGTATGTTCTGGATTAGAAAATCTCTCTCTGGCCTTTTAAAACCTCACATCTTTGCTTCTTTTTCCAAAAATGCTGTCTGAAAGAAAAAGAGTTTTTCCGTCTTGATATGTTAATTTTAACATATTTGCATACTATCATGTGTTTTTTCTTATTAGTCGATCTTTCTGTTCTTTCTTTTTCCATATTTAGTTTATTCTGTTTATGGGTTTTGAGACGAGGGTTCTCAGGAAACCTCTACCTCTATGAGGTAGTGGTAAGGTCTGCGTACATTCTATCCTCCGCAGACCCCACTCGTGGGATTCCACTGGGTATGTTGTTGTTGCTGTCTAAAAAAAGTCCAGACATGCTTTCCTGGAAAGTCCAGCACAACCACATACCATGACTTCACAGAGATAAATCTAAAAAGTAGCATTTCCTTCATAATATATTCTCTACTCTCCATAATCTCCAGATATTGTAACTTAAAAAGCAAATTTGACAAACATACTTATGATAAAGTATGTTAGCCACTTTATCTAGGTCAAACTTAACTATAATAAGTATGTTAGTTGAACTTGCTGGTCCATTTATTTTTTATGAAGACTTCCTAATTCATTTATTAATTTTGAACTGTGTAAACCACACATCAGAGGTTAAGTTAGTAAAGAGGTTTAGTTGCTTAGGTATAATATCTTATATACCGGGAGTTTCCCCATCGTTAGTAAAATTATTCACCTTATCCAAAAAAATTACTTAGATACGCAAAACACTGTATTGATTTATTTAGGTCTGCAACAGGCCAGCTCGTGAACAGATTCTTTTACATATACCAAGCACATGAAAGTATTTTTATTTTTACCAGTAGCGTAGAAACTCAACACTTAGGACCTCTACCTACTTCGATACCACTTGAGAGGAACATCCAGACCAAAACCTTAAGGCAATGTGTGGTGTGACTCAAAACCTTATAACCACTTGGATGCCTTGTACATCTGATGTGGGATTCTATATAATTCGGCAATTAACACTCACTCTTCTCTGCACGTCAACTCTTACAAATGTTCCAATCATAAAGACGACGGGTAATGTTAAACACTTAAAATTACAGCATATGTATACCCAATGAAGAAGGAAAATCTTCTGCATTCAAGAAGACATGCCATAAAGATCAGAAACAAAATTTTAACACACGTCATGTACTAGCTTTTCCATGCAATCAAGGACCAACTGCCCCCAAACTTGCACCTTTAGTTTGGGAACAAAACAAAAGCACAGGAATGATGAAACAAAAATTACAGTTTAGGGTAAAGCAAAATCTAGTTCAGCATATGAATACCATGGGACTCAGATAAGCCAAATAATACCTGTGCCTTAGCCTTAGCCAAGAAGCAAATGCCTCAAGGACCTGTCGTAATTGGAAAACTGATTAGTAATAGAAAGCAAAAATACTCGAACAGTTATAAGTCATCAAGTAAAATTTTCAAGTTAAAGAATTATGAATAAAAACGAAAAGTAGATAGTAGGCACATGCAACTTCCCTTTATACAACAACAACAACATACCCTACCCTTTATAATATTTTTCATTTCCTAGAGTATTCACCCACTAATTAGTGGGTCAGAGTGTGTACAGAAAGAGTTGAGAGAATCTGGATTTTGATTAGACATACATCTGTATAAACTAGCAGCTGCTCTGTCAGTTCCAAGCAATGTGAAGCAACTTAGGTTCTGACCCCATACCTTGTGTAGAGAACCTATATTACATGGACTCTCAGATGCGTATCCAAAATGGCTATGCTACGTATACAGAAAGATCAAATTTGTTTGGCTAATTCTTATTGTGTTTTGAAGAATCTGTACTAAGTATCCTCACTTATAAATCATAATACCAGTGCATGTGTACAATCAAACAAAGAGGGTTTCATGTAACAAAGCACGAGAACTCTTTTCGGTAAATAATTGTTCAACATATTACTAAAAATTCTGATCAACAAGAGAATGCTAAAAGTGGAGCCACAATTGGACTAATTACGTGACAAATTTGTATTGATAAGCTAAGCATGTCATCAACATCATTAACATCCCATTGGTGCACCAGAAAGTGAGCAAAGCCATACTCTATACTTGGGACTAATTAAACTTTCCATTTTATCTTCAAAATTCTAATATTTCTTAAGCAGAAATTGTACACCTACTCACTATCCTACATAACTGTGAACGGTATAATTGAATAAGAACATTATAATCAAATTAGATAACTCGATGTAGTCTATTTCAACCCTACCTTTTTCTTTTCATCAAACCAATTGCAAATCAAATTAGAGCATTCTTTCAATGATCATCAGCCCCATTATGATGTTTCCACATTCATTATACATACAACGATCAAGAGGCACAAAACAAAAAAGTAAAGCTCACCTGTTCCTTGAGTTCATTGACATTCAAACAGGCAGTCAAGATATTAAGTGCGGTCTCAATAGCAGAACCAAGTTCTCTTTCAAACTGGCGTCGCCTATCTGGTCGAGCAGCTATCTTGTAGTTAAATTCCTCCTGTGTGAAGACACATCCATTACCAATATCGTTCAAGATTTAAAGAGAAGATGCAATATTTCCTCATAGAAGGCAACAACAAAACATAACTTTGCAAGCCCCAATATTTTGTATCTTCAATTCAAATAAATTGATCTAGTCCTTTTCAACAAATAAAAAGCACAGGAAGAACCAAATATTTATCATGTGCTTTAATAGAAACAGTGAGACTAATACCTCAGGCAGAACTCTAAGAAGCTCCAGAAAACTCGGTATAAACTCGGGATGAGAATTCATTTCATCCCTTAGCCAGTTTATAATACCACCATCTCCCCAATCATCTGCAGGCACATGAACAGCCAAAGCAGCCACTGCAAGACTAATCTATAATAAAGCATTTAGTACAGAATCTTTTAATTAAATGTCACATATTGCTTATTTGACAAAAATATCTAAAGTTACCTGCGTTCTAACTTTTGGGGGACCCTTATGAAATGTTTTCAACAAGGTCTGCATTTGGAGAATCACCAACTCACAGTCAGGAGGAAAATATAGCATTTGAAAAATCTACACACTTATCTATTTTGTTTGTTGATAAAGTAATAAAATAGTATTAATGAACAGCATAAATACCCGTATACGAGAAGTATACCAAGAGGTAGAGGAACCTCACAAAGAGATATGGTTCTCTACAAAAAACACCCAATCTTTTACAGATAACGTGGTCTCGTGGATGCATGCACCAAAACATAATAAAGGATAAGAGGCTACTATTCAGGTGGAATATGTAAGTTTATGTAAAAAAAGGGTAAAACCTGACAGCAGCTTATGTAACTCATCATACAAGCTAGATCTGTTTGATCAATAAAATTAGTTATCTTCCCAAAAAGAACAAGTTACAACAGTTTGCTTTTATGTATGGTTTTACCAAGCTGGACAACTAAGCCACCACAGTACTGGAGCAAACTTTTTGCACTACACCTTGGACTCGGCCATAGTTATATATTGAAGTTGAGCTGTTAACAATCACAATGCACCAACTATTTGGAGCATTAAAGTTTAGGATCCAAAATAATTTCCCTTTTAATGCATATTTTATAATCATATTCCACTTCTAGATTGTAACTCAACCCAATTTGGTACATCAATAATGTTTATCATTATTCCATATATCTTTGGACCGTAGGAGATGGAATTTCTTTGAAGGTTTGAATAACTCTTTTTCCATGGTATTTACATAAGGTTCCTCTTTAAGAAAGTTATAGTATACATTTGGATTAAAGCTCTCTTTGTCAGAAAAAAAAAGAGATTAAAGCTCTCCTGATTCAAATAATGATAGTGTTTTAAGTCCTAAAATATTGGAGCTTTACACAGCAGGTCATTAGGAGGAAAATCTAGAGAGGTGGGGCCCAGAATTTATTTTGTTTTTTAATAACAGTGGTTTAGGTGCAGCAATTTATTGTAGATCCAGAAGACTTTGCCAGCTTTGTCTATTAGCGGAGTGTACATGACATCTTTAGTTATCTAGACGATTGGTTAGACGATTTAGAAGGAAATATTTTGATAGGAAGCACCTTTTTGTATACGTTCTTCTGTAAAGGGAATAAAATACAGTCTACTTATCATTTATCGAAAAAATTGTAAGAATGATATAATCTTACAATACCCAACACCTAGCAAACTACAATATTGATGGAAGCCAAACCATCAAATAAGTACTTAATGGAGAAAATCTACTTATATTTTTTTCCAAATCACTTTCTTTCCTGTAGAGGAATAACTCTTAACATTAACCCGGAACTTCAAAAGCAGTGTGACGATACCTGAATTAAGAGACCACTTCCTAGGAATAACAAACTTCCAGTTTTGATCAGGCAAATAACATGCATCCGTCAACCTATTTCCTTATATTGCTAGTACTTAACAAGTTCCTTATATATCACTATAGAAGCCAAAACACAATTTTATACTCCATGAAGGACAAAGAAGGATCAGTTTAATCACACCAACTAGGCTACAAGCATCATGTAGGCAACAGTTTTCAACAGATTTGATGCATAATTTTGTGAAAGCAAGCAATCTGCTGGCAATATGAATGAAACAGATAAATATTAATAATAACAAACATCCAAGTTGTAATAACTAAATATTAATTATGTCAAGATGATAAACTTGCTCACATTCAGAGAATCCCGTAGTGGACGAAAAGCTTCTGAAGGTAGTTCTTCAAAATCCCGTTGAACCTACCAATCAGATAAAAAATGCCTGTATTAAATTACTGACAGAAAATACTGACCAGATGATACAGATATCATTTAGTAAAACATTTCAGTAGCTTTTACTTGTAAATACATCAGAGAGAAACTGAAAGTAAGTGAATAGTATAGATGCTCTATGAAGATTACCTTGCTTCTGAGGGTTTGAGAACAAAATATTAAAGTTTCTTGATTGCTAGATGCATCATGAAGCAGATTATCAGCCACCTAATCAAATACAAAAAACTTAGCAAATTGACAAGCACAATTATGTGCAGTCAAATACAGAAAAGAAAGTGCAAATGCAATGACATTTCATTGAATAATTAAAAGGGTTAGAGGAGTTAAGTTAAGGGAGGAGGGAGAGAGAGCACTAAAACAAACAGAAGCAAACAACAATGTACACCTCAATCTCATGAACATTAAGCCAATCAATCAACTAAATCCCATTAAAAAAACTAGTTGGGTCGACTATGTGGGTGTTTGGATTAGCTTTTTTTTAAGTATCTTAGAAGTTAAAAGCCATAAGTTGAGGGTAACCAAATTTTGGCTTTTAGCGTATTTTTTGTACTTTTTTAGCCTAAAAATAAGTGCTTAAAAGCACTTTTGTCTTTCCCAAACACCTCCAAAAATAAAAAAGAGTGTAAAAGCCAAAAGCAACTTGAAATAAGCCAATCCAAACACCCTCCATACGACAGCTATATCCTTTACGCTCTATGTGAGGCAGCCTAAAAGAAACATGCATCATCAGGTATGGGCACCTAAATCTTATGAACCTAAAGAAAAGCAGCTGAAGAAGGAGACAATATTGCATTTAATAAAGCTTCTTCCAAAACAATATCCCCCTTGTCACTTAATGCGCTCGACATACCTATTCTCCTAGCATGCAGACTAATCGCGACAATGGGCTAGTTATTTGCTTCTCTTACATGGTTAAGGCAATCAGTCACATTTAAGTCAGCAAACAAATATAGAACAGTAAACAACTGCCACATTTATGCTCCTTAATGAGACATAAACAAATCAGACTGCCCTCAAATAGTCTCCACTTGTCACCAAGGATTCAAGGAAGTTGTGGTAGTGAGACGTAAAGGCTAACAACTTTTTACTATCATCCAATACACCATCACATGAGAAACAGACATATTGATTATGAATGAGTCCATGTTATGGGTACCACATATATATTAATGATGCACTTGCACTTCCTTTTTTTAGCATAACTCTATAACCATTATGATAGCAAAATTTAGATACCATTAGAATACTCTTGATACACTCTTAAACTAAGTTGCTTGGACACAGGTGCGCGATCGGATAACAATTTAAATTTTAAGATTTGGGGGGTGTAGATCCATGTATGGATATGGGTATAGGGATTCGGCTAAAAATATGCAAATATCTAAAATATAGTAATAGAACTATTTCCTACGACTCCAAAAATAGTGTTGCACCCATGTCGGTTCCTTCAAAAATGCGCTACTTTTGAAGGATCCGGCATGCAACCACCTAGATTCTTGAAGAGTCCAAGCAATATAGACTATGCCTAAATTAAGGTGGACAATTTTTGGGAAAGGAACGAATGAATATTTGGGAGCAATTTTGAATCGATATATATTATCAAGTATAAATGTATCTCCGTATTTGACAACAAGTAGATCTACGCCAGGAGAATTAGTAATGTGTCAAGAAAAATTAGTATAAGAAGCTATGAATGCACATCTTGACAATGGATTCCGAGGACAACCAATAACGGATGGTCATACTAAAGTTTAAAAGTCATTTTCTGATGTATTTTTTTGGTGTAGCATGGCTATTGCAAATAATATAGAGGCCATGATAGACTTCTTGAATTCATTGTCCATTCAACAACAATGTTGAATTTTTGAATCCCCTTCTTATTGCAGACTTTTAATATTACGATTAAAAAACATATGCCTAGATTGTGATGTTACCTAACTTTTGTTTTCATTTCAGAAACCATTGTATTATCCCAAATTTCTCTATCAATTTTGGTCAAAGTACACAAAATGGATTGACCAAATCCGGTAAGGATGCCACACCTGCAAACATGTCGTGTCGACATGGGTGTGGCACCAAAAGAGAAGAGTCTGCAACTTAGCTCTTACATAATTTGTTTGAAATAGATATAGCGGGGTTAGCCTTCTCAAAAAGATATACTCCCTCCGTCCCATTTTATGTGGCACCCTTTGATAAGGCACGGTGTATAAGGAAAAAAAAAAGAAGAATTTTGAATCTTGTGGTCTAAAGCAATTCTTAGATATTTGTGGCTGAGAATCATTTCAATAAGGATGAAAGAGCAATTTCAAAGTTAAATTGTTTTCAATTAGAGGAAAATGACATTCTTTTGGACAGACTAAGAACCAAAGGTTGCCACATAAAATGGGATAGGGAGAGCATCAAAGTTGACGCTAGAAAGATAAGCAGAAAGCAACTATCGACTATCAAAGATACACAACTTTAAGATTCACAAGTATTTTTCAATGGTGAGATGGTCTCATGAGATATATGCCGGCCCAACTTGTAGGTCTTCTCATTGATTTCTATTACATACATGAGACTACATTGAATAGACTAGGAAAGGAAAGGAATATTTGTGACAAAGAGAGTGAATTTCCTGAATTAAATATGTACCTACATTCCCTTTCTATTGGACATGCATGTCCTTCCAAATGCCCCAAAACTCCTATAGAATAGTAAATACTGTCGCATTTATGCTCCTGAAATCACACAAAACAAATCGTGCTGGACTCGAATGGTCCCCATTTGCCACCAAGGAAGTTGTAGTAGTGAGACACAATTGGCTAACAACTTTTGACTATTGCTCGATACACCATCACATATGAAACAAACATATTGATTATGAATGCATCAATGTTGTGGGTACCACATACATTTTAATGATGCACATGTACTTGCACTTTCCTTTTTTTCCATTACCTCTGTAACCATTATGATAGCAAAATTTAGATACCATCAGAAGACTTTTGATACTTTCTTAACTAATTTGTTGAGATATATATGCATTTCCCAAATTAGATTTGTACATACACTCTCTTTCTATTGGACATGCACATCCTTCCAAATGCCCAAAACTGCAATAGAATAGTAAACGCTGTTCGCATATATGCTCCTCAAATCAGACAAAACAAATTGGACTGGACTCGAATGGTCTCCATTTGTCACCAAGGAAGCTGAAGTAGTCAGATATAATTGGCTAACAACTTTTTACTGTCCTGTGATATGCTATCACATGTGAGACAGACATTGATTATGAATGAATCCATGTTATGGGTACCATACACATATTAATGATGCATTTGCACTTCCTTTTTTTCCATCAACTCTGTAACCATTATGACAGCAAAATTCAAACACCATCAGAATACTCTTAATACACTCTTAAATAATTTGTTTGAGATAAATATGAATATCCCAAATTAAATCTGTACCTACATTCTCTTTCTATTGGACATGCAAGTCCTTCCAAATGCCCAAAAGCTGCTATTGGAATACCTTAATAATATATGAAAATTGTCATACTGAACTTGATTGACATACAGCAATAAGTGCTTGCTTCTATGCTGCTGAACTCAAAGGACTACTTATTGACCAATGATCCCTCCTCAAACCCAATCATCAATCACCACTGAAAACACATCTCCCATTTCGTGAGCCAACCAAGGTTAATGGCAATTCCAATATAGAATTGTCTTCCTATATGCACTCAAGTTTATTTGAACTATCCCAATGTTGCAATGCCATCAACTTCTTAGGAAAAAGGACTGCACTTGCAGCAACATAAAAAAACCACTATTGATTTAACAAACTCAAATTGAAAACTGTACAAATAGAACTCAAGAAATGAAAAATTAACCAATCAATCAAGTAAGCCACAATCCCAAATCAGTTGGATTCCATATGGGTCAATTTCAAAAAAAAAAAATTGCTTCCTTTTTAATAAACAGTAACTTAACAAAAAAATCGCTTTTTTCTTCCCCTGCATAAAAATCCAAATTCTCGATCAGCTCAGTAATGGCACATTCAAAATCAAGAACCCAAATCCCATTTCTCTTAACAATTGTACCCATCTGATTGAACTTAAAAAAGATCGAACAATTAAAAAAATAATCAAACCTGCCAAGCATCAATAGTTCGTTGAAAATCCTGTAGCCATCGATCGGCTCTCATTCGAACGGCGTCGTCTGGATGATGATACAGTGCATTTAGGGCTTCTTTAACTGTGTTCTGCAGCTCCATAGCTGTTCACTTGAGCTCCCAAGAAAGGAAAAAAAAACCCAAACTCCTATTTCTGAATCGGCACCAGTCTCACAATACTTCTATAAATCGCCGCTTGAATTAGGAGCAGTCGGTTTTGTAGTTACTTACACACAGAGTATATCGATAAGGACTTGTATTTTGGCGGTTTCCTTAGAGAGAGCTTTAAGTGTCACTGAACGAGCAAAGCACGGAATGGATGTGTAGCCCAACTGTTCGATGAAATTTCACAGTGACTACGATTGGTAGAAAGGGGGAAGAACTTTTGAATGTAAAGAGTAATTAATCCTGGTTTAGTCTTGTATTGGTCCTCACATGAGAATATTCAACACTATAAATAAATAAAATACATAAAAATATTCATATGTCAAATGTTGGCACATATTAATACTAAGAATGTTAGACTCTCTTCTTTTTACTTTTTTTTGGGTTAGGGTTTTTTATTTTATCTTTACATATTTGGCGGCTTCAGATAACATATTCGATGGAATTTCACACGTGGGTTTGAAGAAGATGAAATTGTATGCAAACTTTACCATTACCTCATAGAGATAAAGAAGTTTTCAGAAGATGTCAAGCCCAAATATTTGGTAGCTTGCTTAATGTAATTATAATTGCTAGTCAAATACATATATAAAAGAAAAGTATAGTTATTACGCATAAACTGTGTATTTATATATTTATATATAAACAATATATGATATTCATCGGATATCATTTTGATGGGTGATTATTTAGTGTAAGAAAATTCACATTGGTATCAATTTCTTTTTTGTGCTCTCTACATTGTATATATATACAAAATTTCTTTCAAAATATATATTATTTTTATGAGCTTTTTTAATTATGTAAATTTTATTTTTTAAAAAAATTAGAAGAAAATAGATGTATGAAAAAAATTAGAAGCTTTAGAACTTGTACCAAACTCCGTTCTTTTTAAAATGGACGGAATATAATTATTTCCTACTATCCAGTGTAGCTCACAAGTCATATTGATAATATTTTTGTCAATATGAGCTGGCCATTTCATTTGGACTAGTTTATGCATGTTTTAGAATTTGATGGGTCTGGTCGATTGATCTCTTTTTTTTTTTTAGGCCATAAAACAGCTAGCTCAGCTCATTAGTTTGTGGGTTGCGAATTTTACAGGGTCAACCCGCATTTTTTAAAAGTATATTTTTTATAAATTTTTAAATATTAAATAAATAGCAACAAAATGATATTATATGGTATTAGTGTTACTATTACATATTATACAAATATTTACCTATATTTTAATATTTAAAATTTTTAAATAAACTTTGAATTTAAACTCTTATTATTTTTACTATTCTATTTTATTTTTATCTTTATTTATTTTTTAATTTGGCCTACAAGTCAGCCCCATTTATATTGTAAAAGTCCACAAATCAACAAGCTTATTTGGGCTGGGCTATAAAAAAATATTTTTAAATGAGTTCCAAAAATCTTAATTTAATCCTACTAAATCACGAGTTAAGTCAGATCAGCCCAAGCCGCCCATATTGACTACTCTAGTCTATTGCTTGATTTGTAATGTATATGTTCTAGCAAAAAGTAACATCTAGTCTTTCGTCATCTATAGATTGATCATAGCTGTGTGTGTAATATAAATGCAAAACCATGTATGTATGTTTACATATATACTGTTTAACAACATTAGATCTTCATTTGTCTCTCGAGTGGCTTCTAGAATTTAATGGGATCTTCTTAAAGTGGATCATCATGAGTGCAACGAGTCATTCAATTGGCAGGTCCAATCGATTCATGGCTTCTCGATTTGTTCCATTTGGACTAACCTAAGGTGAAAAGCTTGGTGAATTATATCAGAGTTGTCTGGTTCCATGCCAATTTCACCTGCAAATGCATTTGGTTAAATGTGCTCCACATATCAATAGAGTTAAGTTAATAACATCATCTTTTGCGCCTCAATTCCAAGCGAGTTAAGGTCAGCTATATGAACTCTCAGTATACCACTAGAGTTCAGTTGGAGGCTAAAAGGAGCAGTAATCTTTTTTGAAGCTCATGAACATGACCTGCAACGTTGGAGTTGATTCCTCAGATGATCGTCAACTAATAGTTATTATCTCAAAAAGTCACTTTTTTTGTTTTAAAAAAAATGGAATCAAGAAAGAAAAGTGACTTTCGGAGGTACTAATAACTACTAGTTGAGTGACCAAGAAATCAATCCTGCAACATTTATATGATTCATAACTATCTAGGCTGGTTCTTCCAATTTGACCTCTTCAAAGATATTGTAGCAAATGTAGACAAAGAAGAAATTCACTATGGAGAAATCACCTTACTTGGATTGACGCCCTGCATCTTCATGCACCGAGGAGGTATTGGCCGTGTGTCTAAGCTTCTGCAGATGTTGAGCTATCTCAGTCAAGAGTTTGCTTCCTTCATCACCACTCTGTAATGTCATGGCAGCATGTTTTAAGAAGCCGCTTTCTGCTTCTATGGCTCTCAACCTGTCTCTTATTAACGATACTTCTCTTGTAAGAGCGGCCTTAGTTTCATTTCCTATCAGCATTTGAAAACTTAGGTTAGTGTATATGCTGTCTTTGAAACAAAGTGGAAGAGTTAAACTTCTCCACACTGATTTTTACACTATCGCGTTATAGAAAAGATAACTACAACCATACATAATAAGCGACTACCGAGAGATAAAGAGGATAGCATGCTATATAATAAGTTAAATTGCACTATTAGGGTAAAACTTCTTTGCACCGTCAGTATATGTATGAGTGTAAATTCGAAATGAAAATGTTTAAAAAGGTCCATGTACCTCTTTCTTCGTTCATCTTTGGTTCCAACGTATAAGATCCTTCATCAGAAGTCGTTTTGATTTTCTCCACAACATCTGTCAACAAGTCCATAAGATGAGATCTTTGTTGCTCAAAATCAAGCTGTGACTCATCAACATTCACCCCTCCATTTTCCCCGGAACATTCAAAGAGGCGCTCATTTACTCTATGATGATCAGCTTCATAAGGACTGGCACAATCTGATCTCTCACTGATAGATGATAAACAATGAGATTTCAGCTCTTGATAATCATCATCATCATCAACTTCACAAACCTCACTACCTATTGTCTTTATACGCCCATATTTCTCCCTATAAGCATCGAGTTCAACTTGTAAGAGTTTCATCTCGTCCTCTTTCTTCAAAAGCTCATCGTTCATTAACTGCAAAGCCTCTTGGTCATATTCTGCCTGCTCTTCCATCATTCTCTGATACTGAAAGGCTTCCATTTCAACAGCTGCTTTCTCTGCTTGTAAACGAGTGATCATCGCCATTGCATTATTTGCTGCAATAGCGGAAGCACTTCTTTCTTCATCCAATTCCATGTATAACTCCACAAGAGACTTACGGTCCAAATGGACCTGTTTTTTTAAGCGATTCAAGATATCTTCTTCTAAATCACTAGGTACAGTATTTGTGTCGTTAGCCTCTGAAGTGAAATCAAGTTTATCACTTATCCATGACTTTCTGGGCCTATGAAGTGACAACCTAGGACTTGCTTGAGCCGAGTCTAATGGGATACCGAAAAATCTGTTTCTTGCATTACTTGGAGTTTTACAAGAGGAATCAATTTGTGTGTCCTCAGAATCTGGTAGCAATGGCATAATACTGGCTTTCATATCCTCTTTACCTGAAATGCATTAATTTTTCAAGTTTTTGTGTCTCACATTTACATATTTATACTGACATACTGTGGATTCCGTAGAACCCAATAGCTATGGCTCAAACCTTGCACTTGTGTTATCAAGAGCCCATGAAGCTATGATTTCTAAAATCTAGGACCCAACAACTACAACATAGCAGTGTAATACAACTCTTGTGATGTCTGGGAGAGTAGTGTCTAGAGAGGTCGCTTCCAATATACCCTCGGTTCAAATAAAAGAATCACAAAGCAATTTTGAAAAACGAAAGTAAACAAAATATTCTGAGAAGCCCCTTTTAGAACCCATGAACTCAAAATCCTAAAAGGCCCTTTATCACATGAAGGAAAAGATTGCTAAGACAAGTAGTAGATTACCTCCATTTGAAGGGCCTTCGTCATCTGGTGCAAATTTGAGCTCCGTGTACCTAACACTGCGAGGTGATTCTAGATGGCGTACTTCCTCAATAGTTCTCCAGGCTCCTAATAATGGAGCTCTAGGAGAAGCACGAGGCGATGGAGCAGGAGCTTGAGAATAAGACCTTCCATTTATCGACGCGTTCCTGGCAAATTTTGACCTCATTTTTAGAGGGTCTCCACAACAAGGACATCTCGCAACTACCCCCCTCTCGATTTGGATGGCCTCATCGAGTTCCTTCCTACCTGTTTTCATATAAACTCTTGCATCTTCTCCAGCAAAGCAATCAATGTCCTTTTTCAAAACCCCGGCTAGTGATTTGTACCTGTTGAAAACATAACTAGTTAAACAAACATGCATTCTCTCAAACAGTTTTAAATTTCAGATGAGATGGTCGCACAATTCAGCATAATATCAGAAGTAACTAGTCTTCGACTCAAAACATCATCATCATTTGTTATGATAAAGAGTTTCCATGTAGTAAATACATGAAAGAACTAGGCCTACGAAACAGTCTGGATTTTCAGTAAGAGAATTCAACAACAACATACCCAGTGGAATCCCACAAGTGGAGTCCGAAGAGGGTAAAATATACGCAGAACTTACTGATACCTCATAAAGGTAGAGGTTGTTTCCTGAAACCCTCGTCTCAAAAATACTTATATGGGAAAATCGGAAAAGGAAAGGAACAAAAAGCGCATGATAGTATGCAATGTTGAAGAAAACAATCACGTACATAAAAGCATGCTCTTTCTAAGAATTTAAGCTTTTAGAGAAAGACAGTCGCGTGATTTTAGCAGTACCTATCACAATCAGCATCTTTCTCTGTTGCAAATGACAAAAGGCAGCCTTCACACATATTCTTGATCTCAGAGAGCTTCTTATGGACATGACAATATGCAAGTGCAGAAAGATCCTTCTTATGAACCTCACAAATGGATTCATTGTAATAGAAATTCGAGTTCCTATTCACGAGAATGTGATCAATCCTCGTGCAAAACAAACAGGGGATACTCAACTCGAAGAACTTGGCGAATTCATTGGAAAAAAATGCAAGAAAACCATCAACAAAAAGCACAATGATCAACACCCATTCAAGAATAGCATATAGGAAGAAAAATGCAAATTTTCCCAATTTTTGATCAACAAAGCATTTGAATGATCCTGAACCCATTCTATACACTTTTACACAAGATTCTGCATTTGCATTACATGTATTTCTGAGGGAGAAAGTAAAAAAATTGAATTGATGATTCAAAGGTTTCAAAAAAGTGAGATGGTGGCATTCATTTCAGCTATATACAGTAATATCTTTGGGTTTCAAAAATGAATATTGTTTGGTTGATTATTTAGCTGAATTAATGGTCTTCCGCTACTTTAGCTCAAGCCAATGCAGGGTAACAGAAAAAGGGAAAATGAAACGTCGCCTGAGAGATTCGAACTCTCGCGGGGAAACCCCATGTACTTAGCAGGCACACGCCTTAACCACTCGGCCAAAGCGACTTCATCTTTGTAAGTCTAAAAGTTTTATATTTAACTTATACAGATTTAAATTTTTAATTTTTTTTTCAAATGACAACGATAGATTTACTCCTTGTTTAGATGGTCATTACCTACTGTTTTGTATTTTATTGTTAGTTTAAATATATGCAACTGAAACAGACAGGATAATTGCAAGCAGCACGATCAAAAGTTGCTCTCTGTTATTTGCATATAAGTAGTAACAATGTAAGGACATTGACTAAGTATAGAATTTAGGGAAAAAAAATTTCTAACTTTGAAATTAAATTATTATTAATATAAAAGGATATCATTCTCTTATATAATAAGCCGCTAAGTTGAGCAACTTAAGGTCGTCGTGTCTGCTTCAGATACTATTGAGCTGTTTGGCTTGATGATTCAAGTTTGACATCTTAAATCCAACGTTTCGAGGTCGAATCTCAAAGTATCGATATTTTTCCATCATTTCGATTAATTATTATTCTGTTCCCTTCCCCCTGTTGTCATATCTAGTTCGTTCTTACTTACGGGTTTTGAGACGAAGATTTCCAGGAAACAGCCTCTCTACTTCTATGGTAGTGGTAAGGTCTGCGTACATTCTACCCTCCTTAGGCAAGTGACTACGTGTTTTCTTAGTATTACGATGGTTATTAAAGTGGTTGCTTAATTTTATTGTGTCATTTCTGTTAATTATTATTAATTATTTCTTCATTTACTTCAATTATGAAATTACAATAACGTATCTACTTAATTTTGTAGTAGCTATATAAATATCTACTTAGTTTTACTATATCATTTCTATTAATTATTATTAACAAAAAAGAAAAAACTACTTACTAAAATAGAAAAAAAATGTCACATTTATTGGATCATTTATGTGACATTGAAGTTCCCTACATTTGTTACTTAGCAGTTAGCCACACAAATTAAGTTGATATCTAAGAAGAAAACAACTTCATGAGCCTTGAGAGAGAAAAAAATGGTGCAACACTGAACATTTGTTTTCTCAACATTCTAGTGATATTGAAAAAACTTAGAAATGAATACAAAAACTACCATATTTTTCCTTAACAAATGTACAATAAAACTACATGGTACATAAACAGGACATTTTTACCAAAACTTTGGTCTGTACTATAACTAAGATGAATTTCACCTCAAGATTTTAAACTAGATTCTGCTTTTTGTACAAGAGTCTTGAAGAGTAGTACATATAGCTTGTGATCCATAGAAAAATACATAAAACCACCAACAGAATGTGTTACAAAAGAACCAAAACTGGTCCCTACTATACAATGCCATGCTGGTCCATACACTTCATCAAACTCCTGAAATATTTACAGAAACCACATTCAGTCCAATAAATCACTTCATTGAAAACCCAAATCTCAAAATCAACCAAGAATGCATAATTTATTACTCCTCACTGCTCTCTGTTTTAATTTGTTTGTTTTATTATCTTTTAATGTGTTACTCTCTCGTTCCATTTTATGCAATAGCCTTTTCTTTTTTGGTCCATACTAAAAAAAATGTCACCTTAGTGAAATGATTTTCAGTCATACAAATATCTAAGAATGATTTTAAATCTAAGATAAATCTTTATTTTTCCTTAAATATCATATCAACTTAACATAAAGTGGGATGAAGGGAGTATTATTACTATATAATAAGAGGCTAGGAAGCTGTTGAAACAGGCAGCTGTGATGTCTACTTTGATGCTCGGTTGAGCTATCTACTTCTTTTGCTTCTTTATTACATGCGACTCAATTAAAATATTCCATAGACTTTAACATACCTACTTCAACTACTTAATTATATTTCTCCATCTGATTCTACCCAACTAAAATATTCCATAGACTTTGATGTGTCTGCTTCATCTATTTAATTTTATATTTTTGTAGGTACTTTAATTTATGATTTTCCAATATTATTCGTAATAAGACATTTTTATTGAGCTCGTACTGACACAGGTGCTTAATGTCTAGTTTTCTACATCTAGTTAAAATCACATAATTAAATAACACTAATTCAAGATCACAAGATTCTTTACTTTTTGAAGCTCCAATTTTTTTTAAAAAAAAATAAATAAATTGAAACGAAAAGATACCTTTTTCAGGGAAAGAGCAAGAGCTTTTGATGTAAACTTTTCCAAGCTATCATGAGTCTTTCTTGCACAATTGACAGCATGAATCTGCATAAATGGTGGCATATCTACAGACACAGCTTTCACACCACTACAAGAAAAGAAATCACCCAACTCAATTTTTGAACTGCAAAATGATTTCCTCCTTCCACTATTCTTCAATGGTAGTGATAAAGATTGCTTTTTTCTCTCATCAAACCCCTTAAACCTTTCAATTACTTGACTTTTAGACAAATTAGCAAACCCCCTTTTAACATCCACCTCTTTGTTGAACTCTTTCCCCTTGTTGGATACTTTCTTGATAATTGCCTCTGTTTTCTCAACATCATGGACTGATTTTTTCACCTTCCCATGTTGGCTCTTCGACTTAGTCAGAGCTGAATATGAGGAATCAAGAATAGATGAATCACTCCAAGATTTGGGCTTTAAGTGTGTGTCAAGTGAATATGATGAATGCCCAGAAAGGGACCTTAAGGAAGATTTAAGGATTTTGTGATTAGAGATGTTGTCTATAGTACTCTTTGAGGTAAAGGGGGTTGGTTTAGGTTGCTTTTTGAGAGTGTGATCCATGGGAATGAAAGTTCTAGGATTATGGTCTGGAGCTGCTAAAATGCGCCGGTGGGTGTTGTTATGTTTGGGAAAAGTTATGAAGAAATGAAAGTGGAAAGTGAAAGAAGGCAAAAGGTGTAGCGGAGGGGAAGGGGCAAAGGGGGATATGATGTTGGAGAAAGTTAAGTTGAATGGGACTTGTGAGAGTTAAAGAGAAAGAGAGATAAAAGGCTAAAGTGCGCTGGGTGCGGAGGATATGAAGGGGACAAACAAAAAAGAAAAATAAGGAAAAAAGAGATGAGAAGTATTGAAGGGCAACTTTTTTATATCAATTACTTTTTTGTGCAAAAAGCACGTGGAGTCACTGAAATGGGTTCCACTGGAATTTACGAAAATTTCAATTAATATTTTATGTATTTTATCGTGATTTCAAAAATAATTTTTACATCTTTCAAAATAAAAATAAGGTCTATATATACGTTATTTTTCTAAATCGTAACAGTACTTAATATTTCTAAAAGTTAGAAATCATGTGATCCAATTTGATCATGCCAGATGATGCATTGATCGACGAAATTTCAACAAGCTCTAAATCACTTGTATCTACCCACAATGGATGTATTCCAAACTTAGGTTTATTTTTCTTTATTTCAATATATAACTTCATGCCCATGTCATTGTGGATTTATAATCGGAGGTGCATTACCTTCAACAACGTGTTGAATCACGATTTTTTTCCTTTGTTCATCGATACATAACTCAGCTGCAATCGCAACGCTAAGGTTAACAAAGGAGATATTACAACAATTCCATCACTTTTATATCAACTATAAAATATATCAAATTCTCAGATTCCATAATGACGGATTGAGATTGAGAGATTCATACTCGCTGAATTTTTTTCTTTTTGTCGTCAAGAAATGATATGTGCAAATCAACAAATATGCTTCTTCGTTTTTGAATTTTTAATATATTACAAAGTTGTTGGGATTGATTATATCAACTAGAACGTTTTAGCATTAATTAAGGAATCACAATTAAACATATAATTTTTTTTCCTTATTTAAGGCAACAGATTTAAATAGCCGACACTGCTCAATTAGGCATCAACCTTTACTAATACATATCTTTCTATGCGGAAGAAGTCGATATTTTTAATAATTTTTAAAAGAGTTGGGATTTATGGAAATTTTGATCAAATAGTATGTAATTTATACTTAATATTTTCCTTTACCTACTTGTAAGAGAGCACCACTGCAGGAAGCAACCAGTCTTTTCGAATTCACTAAACTGGCAGTCTTTAATTGACAAATGACCATGGCATGGCTGAGGAACAGTCCTTCAAAGCAAGCATCATTCTGATTTAGAGAGTGCTTATTTCCTTTATGAACCGTAGGCAATGTGAATTCAAATTAATTAAGTTACTGAGTTATGAATACCAAGAAAAGTATACTTATCGATCCATCAAACATGGAAAAATTTACCGCTATTAATCAGTGCTATGCTAAATATAGAAATTCATGCATATAAATCTTTTAAATGATGTATTATCCATTTAATTTATAATTCTTAAGATTAAATTGTTTATTTTGACCAAAAAATGTGTGCCCCGTGAATCGTGATACAAAAAAACGGTCAGCAAGGACCAACCCCCGACAGAGGCTCTTTCTGAGTAGTTGGTGAATTTTGAAAATTTTGCCTGTTTACTACCAGAGTGTTGAAATTGTTGTACAATCCAAATGGAGCAACATTTCAGTCAATTTGAATGCTCCATTCCTTCACTATTTCAACATTAATTGCTTGATGATTTTAGAACTAGTTCTGTTTCTTATTGTCTAATCAGAACCATCTCTCTATTTCTACGAAGTAGAAGTAAAATCTATGCACCCTACTTATGAAATTACATGGATTTTTTTGTTGTTGCTCCCTACTAACTTCTCTTTAGATCCTACTCTATATACTCTCTTCGCCCTATTTTATGTGGCATCCTTTGACTTAGCACAATATTTAAGAAAAAAAGATAAACTTTTGAAACTTGTGATTTGAAATCATTCTTAGATATTTGTGTAATTAAGAATAATTTCATTAAGGATAAAAATGAAAATTTAAAGATATATTATTTTCAATTTGAGTAAGATAACATTTTTTTGGGACAAGTCAAAAAGAAAAAGGTGTCACGTAAAATAGGACAAAAGGAGTATTTCATAAACAATCAGCGCTGCAATATGCACTTTGAATCGAACATCAAGTGCTGCCAATCCCAAATCTCAACTAAGAATAAATCATATATGATAATAGAATAATACTAGTTCTTATGAACACGAAAACATAGCCCGAAAGAACAAAGAATGAACCTTAGTACGACAGTTTGCTAACTCAAGATTCAGTAACTCAGCCAACATAGTTGTTGAAAGCAGATGACAAATGACAATCCCCAACAAAATACCAGTGAAATTCCACAAGTGAGATCTAAAGAGGAGAAAATATACGCAATCCTTCTCATTACCTCACAGAGATAATGAAATTATTTCTGAAAAATCCTCGTAAAAAGAATCATGCCCCATAACCAAAAAATACAAGATATGAAAAAAAAAAGCGGAGGGGGGGGGATTGAGTCGACCTTATTCTGAGTCTCTATATACTACTATGTTCTGTCAAATTTCAGGAAAAATCACACATCAATGACATAAGTCATCTTGATCCGCGAGAAAACGCATTGATAACAACCTAAAATCACAATTAAAGCAAAAATGAGAGCCTTTCAATGAAGCCTGAACATACTGGGAAAAAGAAACAACATATTGCCAGAGTTCCCGACAAGGGATCTTAAACTACATAAGGAAAAGCTCGAGTCCTAGCTATGTTTCTTGCCGGTCCTGCATTACATATGTACATAGGATATTCATTTCTGTCACCTTTTAAGAACTGAAAACCATAATCAGGGGAATTTCACAAAGGAACAAAGGGACACGCACACCTAGACAGACAAACGGAAATACTATATTTCCAACTAGAAGGTAACGGACTTAGACACTGCATCTTCACTACTACCTTTCCAATGAATGAGCATATTTTGGAACTACAGATCAATTTACAGCTTCACAGATTAGCCAGTTTGAAACTTCGAATGAGGTTGAGAAAACATAAAGCCGGCTAACAAGAGTAATAACCCGTTGCTAGGCCACCTTGACATGTAAAAACAACTAGCACAACTTCTAATTTCATGGGCTTGAAACCCGATCCCGAAATATTGAAGTGCCCCCCGATGCTGCAGGAGAAGGAGAGGAGGCAACAAAGTTTGTTCCAGATAAGGAAATCGGGGGAAGATTTGAAGGTTGTCCTTGCTGCCCCGGAGGGGCAAAACGTGAAGGACTAGCAGTAACTCCAGCAGATCGTGAAGAGAGTTGAACCTGAAAAAATAGGCAACAAGTGAAAAATGGATGTCTTGAACTAGTGAAATTTATCTAAGCCATTACATACAATCAAGAATGTCTTCTCATAAACCAGTTGGCTGACTTTTTGATGAACTGATTTTTATCTGATTCACTAAGAGGGAGAAGTTTTGGTGTATTATTCCGCTCCCGACTCAAATTTTTACTAGATATGCTACTTAATCATACTCTAATGACTTCAATTCTTTTTTGCTGGTTTATGAGAAAACTAATTCTTTGCCTACTTTCATATCTTTTTTCTTATAGCTGTTTTCTTCAGTTTCTTGTCAGCTTATCCTACTATTTCTCCCTATGTATCAAAAGTAGACCTCAAAGGAAATTAACTTCAGGATACTATACGAACTCTTTAGTTAAGTAACTACTATGTTGAGGGTAAAATGTATGCAGACCTTATCACTACTTTATAGAGGAAGAAAGGTGGTTTCCGATAAAGCAATTCGCCGAATTTGTCAAAAGTTAAGGTTAGAGAAGTCCTTACAGGCATAGCCTTAAAATTGTAGTTGAATAGGTGTCCGATAAAGATAACCAAAATAGCACAGTCTACATGGAGTGAGGGAACAAAAAAGACCCAAGATAATCTCATTCACAATGGATTATCCAATTCTACGGTAGTTTGCATATTCATGTATAATATGAAAAAGATCACTTCGTGGAAACTAGATGTAAGCAACTAATGCAGTATCAGCAGCCCTCCCACATAAAGCAATTCATGAAGAAAATTATAGCCCGATCTTCATCTGGAGCTCCAACAATAACACACCCAATTTAAATCCCACACGTGGGGTCTAATGAGGATGGTCTGTACACAGTCTTATCCCAACCTTTTGAGGGTAGATAGATTGTTTCTGACAGACCGTCTGCTCAAGTAGAGCATATAAAAAAAAAGTATGAAAACAAATATAATAGTCAATAAGTCGTGCTAAAAAATAAAGAAGAGAACAGTAGCAACACCAAAAAGATACGATAACTGAACCAAATGAAGTATCACACCGTACTAAAATCGAATAATAAGATAGTAAGAGTAATAGATAATAGTCGAGCTACTAACCTTCTACTCTAATCCTCAAAAATCTTCCTATCTAGGATCAAGGTCATGTCCTCGGCAAGATATAGATGAGTCATGACTTGTCTAATCTTCGATCTACCTCTACATCTCCTTGCGTCCACTATGGTCAACCTCTCACTCCTCCTCACTAGGTATCTGAGCATGTTTTCTTCGTATGTCCAAACCATATCAGTCTTACCTCCTCATCTTGTCCATCAAGGAGGCCAATCCCGTAGTGCCTCAGATAGCTTCATTTCTAATCTTATTACTCTTAGTATGCCAACATTATCTCAACATCATCATTTCCACTACTCTCATCTTACAAACATGCGAGTTTTTGACCGGCCAACAGTCAATCCATATAACATGGTCGGTCACCACTTTATAAAACCTACCTTTAAGGCTTGGTGATACATTCCTATCAGACAAGACAATGTATGCGAGCTTTCATTTCATCCACTCCGCTCCACTACAATGTGCAACATTATCATCAATCTCCCTATTGTCTTGAATTATTGACCCCAAAGACATGAGACTTTTCTTTCTTTTAGATAGCTTGTGTTTCAATCCTTACATACCTGCCACGTGCATTGCGTCACTAAACTTACACTTCAAGCATTTTGTCCTGCTCAACCCAAACCCTTTAGACTTCAAGTTCTGTCAAACCTCCAAGACATTGTTAAATCCTTCGCGTATCTCTACAATCAACATTATGTCATCTGCGAAGAACATACACCATGACATTTTTCCTTGGCTATGCTGTGTCAGTATATTCAAGGGAGTGAACTGACAAATATATAATTGTCTAACTTGCAGTCTTGCACATATTGAATGTTGTTATTCTTTTGCCATCAGCTTTACTTAAACTTTTTGAAACTTTGCTAGAACTAATTTATTAGAAACAAAATTAAAACTATCTTTTCCCAAGCCAAAGGTAATAGTTCATGCATAGATAGAGGGCAATTACCACATTATGGGGAGTCTTCCTCAGTTGAGAATCTGAAGATGGCGATGTACTACTCATACGAAGTAAATTTCGAGAAAGAGCATTCTGGTTGGCAGCATCATCACCTCCATCTCCATCCACCTCACCAATGGGTTTTCCATCTGAACCCATTCTAGGTGTGTTTAGTTTAGTCATTGATCCGGTGTCATTTGTAGTATCCACTTGAAGGGGGAGTGATGATCGAACTGCCACACCTTGCATGCTCCGTCTCTTTAGCTCCTCTTCTGCATTCAAAATCTGCCAAAAACAAATACTTGTGAACAAAAAAATGATCATACTAAGTCCATACACAGTTTGACAGATGCTCAGAACAAATTAAAAAAATGAGGCATCATGTAGAGTTTCAACTCGTCCTCGGATTGTTTTACACTATGATCACCTGTTTTAGTAATTGTACCAAACCATGCTTTTTCATATTCAGAAGCTGTAATTTATCCTCAATCTCCTTTATTTTCTGTTTATCAGCTGCATCCTCTTTGTTGCTCGTCTGCCAAGGAGAGTGATCAAAAAAGTTAAAAAGCTAACAAATGGAAATATGAAAACAATTGGGAGTTACTCCTCATTCTCGATTAATGCAACAAATGTATAGCTGACCCTGATCTCAAACATAATATATAATCATAATATTTTGCTTATCAGACACCTTCCACCCCATCCCAACCCTCTCTGCTAACCAAATTGGAAGTTGGGACGTATCAGACATAAAATTGAAAAATTCACTACAATCTACAACAAGCCATGTCAAGAGATCTAGGCTAATTATTTTTTGGAAAATTTTAGAAGAGGATCAACTGCCAATTTAAGAACAGATGAATGAATGCACAAATAAGAAGTTAGAGAAGAATAGAGGAACCAATGGACAGCAAACAAGAACTCAGATGAAAAGGAAGTCATTAGAATAACTATTAATACAGTGCCTTTGCAACTCATGATGTTGTTCATTCAAAATGCGTATGGAAATAGTTAGCACTATTCAAACAGCTGCCACATATCCAAGAAGGCAATTTCATTCACCATTTCTCTGTTTTCTTTAATTAACTAAAAGTACATAACACTATGAATGGTGGGGGAACCCTGTATACAAGTCATACATCAAAAAGTACAGAAACCTTAAGAAAAGTCTGGTTCTCTAGAAAAGATATCCAATCTTCTATGCAAAAAGGGACCTCATAGGCACACCAAATAGACATTCGACACAAGAGGCTACTTTTGTTCAATTTTACAGTGTCATTGTCAACCCCTTCACATGTTTGCTTATTGTTGTCTTTCATATAACCTACATAAAAGCTAATGGAGTAACATTCCACG
This sequence comes from Solanum ossicruentum, assembly GCA_025774065.1. Taxonomy (NCBI): domain Eukaryota; kingdom Viridiplantae; phylum Streptophyta; class Magnoliopsida; order Solanales; family Solanaceae; genus Solanum; species Solanum ossicruentum. The sequence continues at coordinate 19,629,545 of JAOTQR010000092.1, read as the reverse complement.
CCCTCAATCTCCACGCCCTCAATCTCCACGCCCTCAATCTTCTCGTTCTCCTTCTGATAAAGAAATTAACTTGGGCCTTAATTTCAAAAACTAGCTCTGATGAAAAGACTGCTCAAAATCATATAAAATACTAGGTATTGACCCCACAATGTGGGACTCCAACCCCACAACCATCCCTGATCGAACGCTCTCAAGGTTAGACATCTAGAGCATGGACAATAAAAGATAGGAGGCCAACATCAGGTAAACATGAATTGGGACGGGGCCCAACTCTGATAACTTGATTATGGCCTAACTCAACTCCAAAACCTAGCTCACTGAGGAAGGTATGGATAAGACCATATGAAGACATCAAATGACCCTTAAACCCATGATGTGTGTCATGACTTAAAGATTGGGAATATCGCACTAAAAAAAGCAAGTAAATAAAATACTAGCCCATTCTGAACCTAGGGTCGACACCAAGGTAGAGGCAAAAGGGAAAAGAACGATGTTTGATGTGAACGAGAGCAAGCATTTTGCTAAGAAAGCAAAAGAGGGAGCAGCTCTAGCAAAAATTACCCTCACTAAGAACAATATGCTCTTGGAGTCATTAAGTACAACCAACCTCTTCACCGTAAGACTTCTAACATGGTCAATTATAGATAGAGCAAGGTAACCCACAACCCCCACTCCACAAAATAAAGAGTGGAAAATCTATTCATAGGGTACCGTAGCTGTACAACCAAAATATGGATGGTGAGAGTTCATAAAACCCTTACTCAAATTACGAACCCTAAACCTCTTTGCCAATTCACAACTGAACATTGATTGGAAATCATAGATTTCAGATAGAAAAGGGGAGAGAAAAACAAAGAAAGAAGAAGAGAGGCGGATGGCAACATAGATAAAAGCAAGCAGCGCTGGTTTTAAGGGGAAGCTGTCCAGCAGCATATTCCAAGGGGAAAAACAAGTGGTAGAAGGAAGAGCAAACAAGTAAAGGAAGCAAGAAACTGAAAAATAAAAATTCCAAGACCATAAATAGAAGTTACTACGTCTGGAACCCTAAGCACAAGCTAGAGGAGAAGCGATACCTTCTCCGTAATCACAATTCAGGTGAGTCATTAGAACCTATCCAACTAGCTAAATTTTTCTTTAGGGTATAAAATAGTAGGAACTAGGAATGAAGTGATCTTAGTAGGAATTAAGAGTGAACTGATCTTAAATCTTCACTCTTAAATTAATGAAGTGTTGTATCAGCATTAGATTCAACAGTGTAACAAAAGTAGAAATACCTTGTCCATACATGGAGATTTGAGGAGGCAACAATCTGGAATTTTAAAGAAGCTTTCACTTTGGGGAAGAAGTTGATTTAGATATCAAACTCGGTGATGGACAACATATTTTTCCCAAAACAGATCTAAGGCAACACGTTCCCTTTAAAGTTGACATGGATTTAGATATCAAACTCGGTGATGGACAATATATTTTTCCCAAAACAGATCTAAGGCAACACGTTCCCTTTAAAGTTGACGTGGCCCAAATTGATCAAAACACGTGTTGAAAATAGATCTTCCTTGTTTATTGAACTTGCAGTTACACTATTTGCTATTTAGGACTCTTAGTAACTTTTTTTAGATGGAGGATACAACTGATGGTGAAGTTGACAACCAAACTAATAAACCCACCTCAACTTAACGGCAGAGTGGTGTTGGGTAATTGAGATCTTATTGCTAGAAATATTTAATTTCAGGAGTTCTAGGAATGATTAATATTCATATGTTCTATCATAATTTTAGATATTTGATACTTTACGACGCAATTATTGGAAGCAAATTGGGGATTTTCAGCAGAAGTATTGTGAATGATAATTCTTTCATAGTTTTTTTTTTGTTATAACAAGGGGAACCTACAGCTGCCACCCTTTGGGTGCACACAGGGCAACCCCCGGCTCCTATGCAATAGTTTGCAAACCACATAAAAGAGGTAACCCGCACTAGGCAAGCCCAATGCGATGAGCTCAACTCAAGAAGACAAACCCCTTGTTTTCGTTGCAAAGGGTTTCGAAACCTCCAACATGGAAGTCTCAAGCTCAAACCACTGGGCCATCCCAAAGGATTATAATTCCTTCATAGTTGATTTTCAACAATAGCATGATTTAAATTCGTTCTCTCGCATTGAGACATTCATCAAAAACAAATTGATTATTTGCACATGGACAAGCACTAGTATGATCCGTAATTGGATAAGTACTATATCATCCTTAAATTGACTTTCACATACTAATATGTCTTGAACCTACGTTATTTATGAGTTGCTATATATTCTATTGGAATTAATTCTCGACACAAAAAAGATTATGAATATATTTTTGCACTACAAGGAACAAACTTTAGTACCTCTAAGATAGGGGTGAGGTCCATGTCCACTCTACCCTCCACAAAGCCCACTATGTGGAATTATATTGGATATGTTGTTGTTGTAAGGAAGATACTTCATGAGTAATTTTGCGATCACCATCATCGAACGTCGGAATTGTTAGACCTAATGCACCTTGTAGAGTATTTTCCTTCACTAGCAGGAAAGAACTAGTAATATGCATATCACAATCACACTTGGGCCCTCTAGAAGTGAACCTAGCTGACGAGGTAGTCAAACAACCATGATAGACTTGTGGAGTCAAAAAATATATCAATTTTTGGTTAAGGTATTCTACTGTATAAGAATATGAAGTCAAAAAGGATAAATGAATTTAAAATGTCTATTTTCATCCATTTTGACCATTGTTTTCATACATAAATTGCAATATTGATTTAAGTAACACATAGTTGATAATCTTATAAATTGTAGATTCCTTGTGTATGCTTGCTCCAAATAAAATGCTATGGTTGATATTATTACTCATTCAGTTGATGCAACTTACCCCACTACTTTCTTTTTCCCCTACAAAGCTGACGACGGATCCAACAAGCTCCACACTTGCTTCGCATGGGACAACATCCTATTTAGATTATTGTAGTATATATTTTGCTTAAATCCTAGAATTCTGTTCCTTGAGCATCCAACCAAGTCTCTGACCAGGGAACGGGAGAATTCCCACTACTGTTGGCTGGCAGTCAAGCAGTGAGCGTTGTTGGAATGGGCTTCCCAAGAAGCCAGCCAGGCCAAGGTCAACATAGAATGAAGGAGATGGCCCTAATCTTGTGTTGGCTTTGTTAGCTTATTGGGTTGCGGGCAGAGAAAGCGGGCGTTGGGACTCTGGTTGGGGCACAGCGTAATTAAAGAGTCATTCCATTTAGGGCAAGTCAAAATGGGCAAGCATAGGAGTTATGATGTCCGAATCAATTGGTCATATGACAACTACTTCACTTATTATTTTAGTATTAGACGCCTATCACAGAATGAGATGGAATAGAAAGAACGCAAAGTGCTAGCACATCGGTTTTGTAAATTTGGTTTTGGCTTGTGACAGTAACTCGAAGGTCTAAAGTTTTGTGAAAGCTAACAACTTCAAATATTATCTTAGATTTATTAAGGCGGGTTCTTATTGAATGAGCAGCTGACAAGTTAGGAATTAAGAATTGCTCCCAGTACACAGGTAATTCCGCTGAATACCCACTATATCCACAAAACAATTCAGAATTGCCAACAATAAGTGCACAACCACCTGCAAAATGTAACAGGGGATAGGTCTACGTATTCACCCAAACATCTGTAGATGTAGCACCCACATTGGTGCTCCTCTTCTACCTCAAGTTCTAAGCCGTCAATATCACTTCCCTCGCTCCTAAGCAATCAAAGAAACAGAGCTTCATGGACACCCTATATGGAAAGGTCGACTCTTTTGCCCATCTCCATAAATCCGATGTAGCATGTGCCATTCACCATCTCTCCAGTAATCATTTCTGAAAGTACTTTCCCAAACAGATCTAATGCAAATATCCCAATCCACATGCAAATATACCTCCCCTTCTCTAATCAGTACATGAAGCTTCTGCTAAAAAAATGCTAGTCTTTAACCAACTACACGCATAGTATTACGCTCTTCCACAAAAACAACAGTATCAGTTCTTACAAATCATCTGATATACATCCTTTCTTTATGGCACATATATATTAAACTCCCAAAGCATAATAAACAAAAATAAGGAAAAACTGTAGGTCATGATTTTCCGACTCCAGACGTGAAGCAGCTTCATTGTGAAATTGGGAAAAAGCTTCGTAAGGTATATACCCCTACTTTAATAAGAAAAAACAGAAAGACACATAAGCGAATTTTAACTAAAAACCAGTATAATACATGGATGATACCCTTGCAAACAAAATAAATCAATAATTGCAGATAAACTCCAATACCTCTGCACCGGAGGGATTCACCGGAACCTCCAATTTCTGATCGTTTTCCAAAACCTCATGCTTAGGTTCAGCCACGACAGCAGCAGATGAATCAACCAATTTCTCCGGCAATTTCACATTGTCCGGATGAACATCCTCTTCCTTCTCGAACTTTACTTGGACCGAAACAGGAACCTCCTCCTCAGGCTTGGATTTGGAATCAGTTTCAATGTTAGGGTTAGGGCAAGGGCCAGGCTTATGGTTAGGATCTGAAGCGGTGGCGGTGGCAGGAGCGGTGGTAGGAGCGGTGGCGGTGGTAGGAGGAGTCTGGAGGCGAGACAGAGCTCGAGATCGTCGACGGAGGAGACATCGGAAGTCCTTGACGGAGATTTTGGGGGTTGGCATTAGCCATCGACGTGGAGTATCAGGTACTCTGTGGAGATTTCCCTTGTAGAGTGATATTGCCACCATTTTTGCCTATTTGCACTTTCAATTATAATTTTCCTTTTTTAGTTGCTCCTCTTTATATTTTCCCAATTTTGAATCATTACATATGAGTTGCAGTACTAAAGATTAAAAAAATGAATACTTTTTTTTTAAGTTAAAGTTTTTGGTCAATGACCCGTTTTATTACATATTAAAAGGCGGGCTCAAAAAATAGCCCATGTCCAGAAGGTCTGGACAAAGGAAAATGAAAGGTCAGTTTTCTAACTTTAGCCCCAACCCTTCTCTTATGTCCGACCATGTAAATTCCAATATCTTCATTTCTTCTCCTGTTCCCATCCTACTTAACTTTCCTGATGTAATCTTCATTGTCAAAAAGCCCAAAGGAGACATACGAGTAGTTTGTAAGGCCTTTGACATGGTCTGCATGAGGAAACAATCTCTGGATCTCATCTGGTTATGATTCTTCCTCTTTTGTTGGTTTTGAAACATTTTTTGGGAGTTGTTTAGCCTAGATTTGGCTAGGATTTGCACAGCGCCTACTTCGCCATCTATGTTGTATATATTTGCTCTGTGCAAACTCATTTGGCCCGGTAATTAGCTTAAAACTGCCTACTAATACTTGTGTTGCTCCTCCTCCGTAATTGTACTATTAGGATTTGCTACCTATGTTTAGTATTTTCCTTGCCAAGCTAGGAAGTTGTCTGAATGATGTGAAAACATGTTTATCTTCACTGTCAACGATTGTATTTGCTATGAAATCAGTTAACTGATTAGCTTCTCGAAATACATATTTCACTTATATGTATTTATCCCCTGTAAGCAGTAGTATTTTCTCCACCAAGTCAACTATGTCTTAGGATATCTTCCAGACCTTCGGAATTATGTTGTTCATTATTAATGAATCAGTTTCCGGTAGGACCCTATCTCACAGTCATCAAGTGATCCATAATAGGTAAGGCTTCTTTGATAGCTCTGGCTTCTGTAATAGTGTTCATAATCTCTCCTATGTAGTTGACCTCTGCATACATAAGATCTCCTTGCTCATCCCTTATGAAGTCTGTCTTGGATTTCTTTTACAAGTTCCATCCGCATTACACTTTACCCACGTAGACTGCGGAAGCTTCCAGCTTATAATTGTAGCGTTTTAATTTGGGGTTGTATTTCTGTAGCAACTCAAAGCTTTCACACCAATTCAATGGTACCCCTCTCCAATTTGAAAAAAATTGTATTCATAAGCTGCTGAATTGTCTTTTGACAATTATTTTGGAGCTTCCAATATATGATTGTCTTCCTATGTCTGATGACATTCCTCCTCTTCCATAACTCCCAAATGAGAATAGCTAGAATAACATTCATGAAAGCTTTATGTCACGGGGCCTAGAGTCTTGGCGCGCAGCATGTGCCCGTGCGGCACCTGGAATCGTCCCATACCGCCCCAGGCTAGCCTGACCTTAATAGCAAACCGACGCGCGGCGTCTGGAGGCGTCCCATACCGCCCCAGACCCGCCTGACCTCATAGCGTGTACCGACTGGTTTCGTCCTGCCATTGGCTCATCAGGGAAGCGGCAATAGCTTCCGACCAGTTGTGCCCTTCGTATGATCAGCTCCCTTCATAGTTATGTCCAAAACAAGTGACAAGCTCCCCAAACTTAATCAGGTCGACATGCCTAACTCGGCCAAGCCAATGCAACTAGGGCAGAATGCCTTATTGCTAATGTCGTCCTCCTCTCCATGGCAGCTTAAAACAAGCCGGTACGTATGCTTTGCGTGGTCCTTCGTGGTTACGAACTTCGGGTCGCAACATTTAGCTCTCAGATTTTCTAAGTATCTCCACCACTCCAAGATAGTCGAGTAGAGGATGCTCCCCCTCCAAATTTAAACCTGCACATGTAACAAACTGTGTCTATAATTTTGGGCTATAGGAGCCGTTATAAATAAATGGTTTAGGCTCTCTCCAGTGCCACTTTAACAACAGAAACATTTAGATACCACATGAATCCCCATGTTTCTTAATATGTTATCAGTTCGGATCCTTTTTTTCACGAACTCTCCATAAGAAAAAGGAGATTTAGTAAGGAAGATCTTCTTAACCCATCCACATTGAACTATACGAAAACTATAAATAGAGTACTATTTTTTTACTTCTTCAAATTTTAAAAAATAAGAAATAATTTATTATTTTACATATTATAACTAGTATAAGAATCTGCTTACTTGCTCAATATTAATTTTAAAATAAAATAAAAAATAAGTTAAAAAACAAGAGTAATTCCCTTAACCAAATGATTTCTTAGTAATCAGAAATGCAGTACATATTCCATCCAAGAAATGAGTCGCAGTGATACACACGAAAGTATATATGACTTAAAATTATAAGGGTTAATAACATATTGTTACATTTAATATATATAATTTATTTTTTTTACGTTTTTGAAATTTCATATTAAATCAAAATAAAATAAATAAGTTATGAGAAAGAGAGTATACGTTATCCACCACCGCAACCAAGAAGCAACAAATTTCCTAGTGGATATCCGGTGTGCATGATGTAGGCTACTGTGTTTTTCAATAACAACATGACAAGTGATGACTCTAATATGATAAAGTGGAACATGCACAAATTGCCAATATTTTCTTTCATCTCGAAAAAATATAATTGGAAAAAGCTAATTTAAATTTTTTCGATAAAATAAGAACAATGAATCCGTACAAAGTTCATTAATTGGAATTATAGAGTGAGATTTGACATTGTAGGTTAATATATACTCTCTTTTTTTCAGTTTTGTATTATTTTTATAAGAATTTTTTATTTTTACATATAAAAAAATTTAAAAATTATTTTCTCCTATTTAATTCGTAAATAGTTCTTCGAATTCAAGGAGGGCTTTTGTTGAATTTTCACAGTTGGACCTAGGAAGGTCCCAGACCTCTATTTTTCTGGACTTTCTATGCATATTTCTGGTTGTTGAATTCCACTTGCATTTTTTTTTTAAAAAAAAATTCATTTGATATCATTATGTTTGGAATAAGTTGAATATGAATCTGTGTAAGAATTTTTTTTTCAAAAAAAAAATTAGAGGCAGGGGAAAAGAAAATGGGAAGGGAAAATTACAATGTGTCAATTAAACAATCACCAACAAGGTGAGAGTTCAGGTATCAATCAACTGAACTACTAAGATTCTCGTGCATAAAAAAAATTAAATTATGAAAAAATCACTTTTTACACAACTTTACTTTTAAATTCAAATAAACAAGTACTTATTATATTTTACTATAATTGTAATGGTTGATTCTTAATCAATTTGCAGTACGTATTATCTAACTAATTAGTATTAACTAATCCTATTCTAAATAGTTTCTCTTATTCCCTTGACCTTTTTAATTTGGTGGAGAGGTTCTGAAGGAGTTGGGGGTAGGGAGGGGAAAATTAATTAATAATTAATAAATCAAAGTACAAGGAGTATTATTTATTAAGTTGATGAACAAATCCAAGTGGAGTAGCATGGCTAAATCCTAATGTTTTCTGAACTATAGTCTAACGGAGCAATATTTTTTTCGTTACTTATTTATATTTGACTTGATATATTTTAAAAAATAATAAATAAATAAATAATTTTATTATATTACCCAAATATTAAATATTGAATAATTTTATTTAATAGCAAGAATAAAATAAATATAAAATAATAAAATTGACAAATTTGACAAAAAAAGTTGATTAATTATTTTTAATATATTGAAAAAATAAATAGGAAACACTAACGACTTCCCGACCAGAAATTAATTTTATTTCTATAAAGGAGATTATTGCTAGATATGTATTTGTTTAATTGTTATTGTTAATTTTAGGTATCATTAGATGCTTTTTTCCTTCCCTTTTTTCGAGGCAAATAGTTTTTCAAAAAGAAATATTCATTTTTACATTATGAAATATCTAGAATTCTATTGGTTTCTTAATTTAGCCATTTGTACTTGTAAATTGCTCGTTATTTGATTAATTTAAATTTATTTTGGGTATAGCCCATTGAGGATGGAGTACTATCTATCAATGATTTATTTATTCTTTAAGACCTAATACTAGATTCAATTAATTAAAAGGAAAAAAAACTTTATTACCTTACTTTAATGATAAACTATTGAGATTGACAGAGCAATAAACCCAATAAATTAATTTTAAAAAAAACAGATAGGAGACAACAAAATAATTGTGTTCTTTTTTGCTGCTGCATCAAATTATATTACTTTATCACAATTAAATATACTAAATCGATAAGGAACTAATAAGATAATTCTTATCGATTTTTTGATTTATTGATTTTAAATTCTTAATGGTTTAGTTTTTTATTTACCCAATAACAATGATAATGACAATTTGCATTAACAAAAGCAGATAGAGTACGAAAAATATATTTACAAACTTGTAAAAACTATAATCGTTAATTACAGACTAAAATGCTAAAGTGAATAACTTACTTAAATACTGCAAATATTAAAATTGGTAAAGTACTGATATAATGCCCGATTACTAATATTTAATATTTACAAAAGGGGTAAAATAAATTATTATAATCTTATTGAGTTATCAATTTACCCAATAATCTAAAAGTAAAAATTTATATAGTCCAATAATCAATTTTTTAAAAAAAAAACCCACTAAAAGTTTGATAAACTAATAATCCAATAACAACAAAGCAATAACGTTTTTATCGGTTCAATTTATCGATTGGTTCAGTTTTTTGCACACCCAAAATAATTGATCGTTTTAATAAAAAATCGAACCTCTCAAATAATGTAGCTTTATCTAATCGGTCATCTTATCTATAATAAGTCTTTGTAATTGTCCTTTTTATTTTTTAAGAAATCATTATTCCACAAAACTTTGTTATAATATCCATTTTTTTTTAAAGAAAAAAGGTTCAATCCAATAGATGGCAAAAGCTAAAATTTACATTTTAAGTAGAAAACAATTTGGTTTAGAGAATTTGGTGGAGCTAAGTGTGGATAAGAGGGTCTAATTGAATTCTTTTACCCTAAATTGTACCTTTTGATGTGCAATATTAATTAAATGAATATATTATGTGAATTGAATCATGTGTCATGTTTGGACCTTTTTCCTAATTTGGTGCATCTAAATATTTATTTTGAATTTTATTACATTTAAATTTGGTAATATGATGTTTATTTTTTTTTAATGAATTTTTCAAGGAATTATTTGTCATGATATAAGAAAGAGTTAAATCATGTGTCATGTTTTGACCCTTTTCCTAATTTGATGTATCTAAATACTCATTTTGGATATTATTGAGTTTAAATTTGGTAATATGATTTTTATTATTTTTTTAATGAATTTTTCAAGGAATTATTTGTAATGATATAAGAAAGAATTGAATCATGTGTCATGTTTTGGCCCTTTTCCTAATTTGATGTATCTAAATACTCATTTTGGATATTATTGAATTTAAATTTGGTAATATGATTTTTATTATTTTTTTAATAAATTTTTTATATAATTATTCGTAATGATATAAGAAAGAATTGAATCATGTGTCATATTTGAATCCTTTTATATCTAAGTATTATTTTGAATTTTATTAAGTTTAAATTTGATGATATGATTTTTTAATAAAATTTTCACAAAATTATTCGTAATAACATAGAAAAAAATTCTAATAACTTTGACTTTCAGTGACTACAATTACCATAACAAATTAATCCAAATTAAGCGGTGGACTTCAATTAACAAATTTCTTGTTTATTTCATACACAATTATAGACTTTTGACTTTTTTTCCTTTGTCCATAATTTTTATTTTAACCACCTCCATTAAACTCCTTTATATGATACGCAACTTGGAACATGTCAAAACCTATAGTCAAATTGCATATAAACATTTATTGTAAAAATACTTTAGCTAAATAGCGTAAAAAAAAACCTATCATAATTATCAATAACAAATACATGATTTAGAATTTAGAAAGTCGATATATGAATTGATTATCAATAACAAATACATGATTTAGAATTTAGAAAGTCGATATATGAATTGATTATTATATTTCAAAAAGTTTCCTTATCAATATGTGAGTTAAAAAGAAGCATCAATAATTTTATCCAACTACAAAGTCGAATGGTAACTTTTTTTTACTAAAACAAGTCTTAACATGTAGAAATATCTTTTATTTAATACCTTATAATTTTAACTATACATTTTAAGTTTTAAGTTAAAACTATTAACATGTTTATAAATTTCTATTATTTACTTTAAAATTCTTGTTCATTTTTTATTTCCGGAATTTAATAATTATATGAAATGGTGACTTTATTTTCACAGTCGGATGGAACCAAAAATTTATTATTTTTTGGCTTTGGGGTATGATGGAATAAAACAAAATGACTCTTTAAACTGTTTGCATTTCTTTCAATTGTGAAGTAGCAGTTAATCAGTTTAACTTTCGACGCTCATCATGGGTCATCCGGAAACAGTCGATCTATGTTTTAAACATAGGGGACAGGCTGCATACATTCGACCCCCCTTTACCTCGCGATGGGTGGGAGCCTTTGAGACAATGAGGTAATGTTGTTGTTGTATGAAATGGTGACTTTAATTTTAGTAGCTTGTACAAGTAGTAAAAAAATATAGATTTCATTGATTCTTGATCGACGAAAAGTATGAGATTAAAAGATGCAGAATTTACGTAAATTTTTTGAGTGTATTCTCCACTTTGCTAGTTTCTACTAACATTAAAATTAAATGAATAAATTATTAGCTTTTAATCAGTTACCCTGTTAAAACAAAACTACAACGATATAAGATAAGCCAAGTACAATTTATTAGCTTTTATGTGCGTTGCCAAATTGGTAAATATACTATTTTAATAAAATTTACTATACTACGCCTCTATTTTAATAAAATTTAATATATACAAAAAAAAAAACTTGCACTTAAGAGTGTATATCATTAATGATAAAGTGAGTTAAGAATCATGATATTTTTATCTTTAATTTAATAAAATAATAGTATTAAATAATTTTTTATCTATCCAAACTTTAATCAGTCGCATTTTTCGATCCTTAGTTATGAAAAATAAAAAATATTCCATAAAATTCCTCGATCCATATATCACAATTAAAAAAAATTGCCTTTATTTAATCAAAAAATAATCAAAATATGTTAATAATTTATTTGGCCAAGCTTTTAGTTTTAGAGGCTAAAAATACCTTCTCTTTTTTCCTTAAAAAAAAGAAGATGTTTGATTAAATTTTTAGGAGAAAAATAAATGCTTTCGAAAAATAACAAAAGCTATTTTTCAAAAGTTAATTATTTTCTAAAAATAATTTTGAAATAATACGCTCAACTTTTTAAAATATAACTTAAGGAAATATTAATTACTGTTAAAAAATGCTTTTCAAATAACTTAAATAAATCTATCAACTAAATTCTTTCATCATGAGTAGCCAAACAAAAATCACTTCTCGTCAGGTTTCTCTTTTTTTTTTTGGGGGGGGGGGGGGGGTGTAAAATAGTATAAAAAGTTTGAGGTCTCACAATCTTTAAAAATTTGATATTATTTTGAAATTT
>JAOTQR010000092.1:19570311-19615943 GCA_025774065.1 Solanum ossicruentum | reverse complement strand
TTGAGTCTCCTGTTCGTGCTGTTCGGTTTGGGGTTTGTTGGCGGCGGGGGGGGGGGCGGGTGGGGGGGGGGGGGGGGGGGGGGGGCATGGCGGTGGGTTTAAATGTATATATAAAGGTTTAGTACTCACAAACTTTAAACTTGAGATTGTATTTCAGAATTTTCAAGATTTTAAAAAAATAATATTTTCACTTTATTCTACTTGAAATTACTTATAAAAAGTTTAAAATAATTTAATTTTCACTTTATTTCAATGAGAGTATTCCGAAAACAATTTCTCTATCTTGTTTAAGTAGTGATAAGGTCTTTGCTCTTTCAAATCCCACTCGCAGGATTCGATAGTAATAAGGCCTGCATATATTTTACTCTTTCTAGACTTCACTTGCAGAAATTCAGAGGATAATAATAAGACTTGTCTATATTTTATCCTCTCTAACCTAATTTATAAGATTTAATCGAATATATTATTATTGTTGATATAATTAAATGTAACTTTAATTTTCAAATATTATTGTATAAACATTTTCCAAAAGTTTCACTTTCAGAGAAAGAATTAAATAAAAATAAAAAGTGAAACACATTCCATCAAGATTCTCCCATCAACTTTTACAAGTGTAAAGCTTTCTCCATTCAAATTGAAAAAGATGCCCACATTTCTCTTCTTCCGGGAACTCCACCGACCCTGAACCTCCCTTTCTCGCTCTGTATCTATATCTTTCTCTCTCTTAACTTCCTTGCTGATCATACTTTGATGACCTAACTCTCTCTATCTCCTAACTATACTTTTCCCTTCTTTCATACAAAGTTTTTGTTTTTTTGTATAAAATTTGTCGGTTTGGAACTTTTAGAGGAACCCATTTTTCTTTTTCTCCTTATATTCTGTCTTTTGTATTTCTTCATGATCACTGGAAATTGTAAGAGGGTTTAAGCTTACAACGGAGAAGTTTTCTTTTTTTGTTTTTGAATATGAAAAGAGCAAAATTTGACTTGTTCATGTCACTGAGTAGGCAAAGATTGGTGCAAGTTTTGATTTTGTTTGGGGTTTTGTATGTATTTTTGGTGGGTCTTGAAGTTCCTTTTGTTTATAGAAATGGGTTTAGTTTAGTTTCTCAAGACGGTTTTGGTACAGGGCAGTTTTCTAAGTCTTTTGTGCTTGATAGTGAAGAGGAGTTGGAAGAAAAAGAAGCCCCAAATCGCCCTCTTGATGTTCCACTTCTGGTTCCAAATCAATCAAAGCATGAAAGAAAGGTTAGAGAAGTCAAGAGTCCTTTGTCAAGTTTGGTTTTTGATGGTAGTTATGTGAATATGACTAGTAATGATGGGTTTTCTGGGATTTTGAAGTCAGCAAAAGAGGCTTTTGAGTTAGGTAAAAAGTTCTGGAAAGAGCTTGAATTGTATAAAAAAGAAGTAAGTCCTGTAGAAAGTAACAAGACAGAGGAATGTCCTCATTCCATTTCAATGTCAGGGTTTGAGTTTTTGGGAAAAGGGAGAATGATGGTGTTGCCTTGTGGACTTACTCTTGGGTCACATATTACTGTTGTAGGGAGGCCAAAAAGGGCCCATCCGGAACATGATCCAAAGATATCATTGTTGAGGGAAGGTCAATTCTTGATGGTTTCACAGTTTATGATGGAGTTACAAGGTCTGAAAACTGTTGATGGAGAGGACCCACCTAGGATTCTTCACTTCAATCCACGGTTGCAGGGTGATTGGAGCGGGAAACCGGTGATTGAGCAGAATACTTGTTATAGGATGCAGTGGGGGACGGCGCAAAGGTGTGATGGGTGGAAGTCCAGGGATGATGAGGAAACTGGTGAGGATATGAATTTTGGTTCTTTAGTAGTCTTTAGGAAATTATTCTGTTTTTAATGAACTAGTTTAATTGGTCAACTATGCGCATTTCCGAACTAGTTGGACTTCCCTATATGATCCTTTATATCAAATGCTTAGAAGATTCATGTAGCTTTTACCTTACTACAATCCTCCTCCTTTATTGGACTTGTTGAACAGTAATGTGAAACTCACGTAGGTAGAGTTGCTGAGAAAGTCAAATGTTTAATACTTGTTAAACTTAAAAGACCTGTTAGCTGGAGAAACTGTTTGATTTACTAATTGAGGATAAAAGGTGATTTTTTTCTATACTTTATCCATTTTAGTTTATTTGTCTTACTTTTCCTTTTAGTCTGTTTCGAAAAGATTATCTTTCCTTTTTTGGCAATTCTTAGATTCTAATTGTCCACATGCCATGTTTAAGATCGACATTTTGGTACATTCTACATATTTTTAATTTAAGACCGATAGATTAAAAAGTCCACTTTAAGTCAAACCAGGCAAACAAATTGAAATGGAGGTAGTATGTTTTTTGGGGGGTTGGTAATGGGTGGGGATGCTGCAGAAGTTTTTACAGTGCGTAATCAAGCAGTTGAATAAGTTTGAGTATAGAGCTTATTGCTTGAGTTGGTTCTATTTCGTGATGGGTAGATTCCTCAGATTATTCTCATGAGTTAGGAGTTGGAATTATTTTGAACACCTTTTATACAAGGGTTTCTTGGCAATTTCATGGAGGAAAAACACGCAAAATGAACCATCAGTTACATTTGCATCTGCATATGTTTGTAGTCTGTGGTGCAGTAATCTATCATTTGTATGTGGTACGCATTTTTGGTAATGTCTAGACACTTTTGCAGTTGATGGCCAGGTAAAATGTGAAAAGTGGATCCGAGATGATGACACCAACCATTCTGAACAATCAAAGGCATCTTGGTGGTTAAACCGACTTGTAGGGCGAAAAAAGAAGGTTGATTTTGATTGGCCATTCCCATTTTCAGAGGATAGGTTATTTGTGCTAACTCTCAGTGCGGGTTTTGAGGGTTATCATGTGAATGTTGATGGGAGGCATGTGACCTCATTTCCATATCGAATTGTGAGTGACATACTACCACCTCTTCAATTTCATGCTGATTTATTAAATTGAACTAAAGAAGGTTATTACTGATGCTTTTTAGGGATTTGCGCTTGAGGATGCCACTGGTTTGTCTTTGAATGGTGACATTGATTTTGATTCAGTCTTTGCTGCCTCCTTGCCCACATCACATCCTAGTTTTGCTCCTCAAAGGCATCTTGATTTGTCAAACAGATGGAAGGCACCACCCCTCCTTGATCAGCCTGTGGATCTGTTCATTGGCATTCTGTCGGCAGGCAACCACTTTGCTGAGCGCATGGCTATAAGGAGGTCTTGGATGCAGCATCAGCTAATCAAATCTTCAAATGTTGTGGCTAGATTCTTTGTCGCATTGGTAGGTTGATAGATGGTAGTGTATACAGCATTTTGCAAGTATCGTTTACTATTAACATTGTGTTACAGCTTGGTAGTTTGAGTTTAACATCGATTATTTTTTGAAGCATGCTAGGAAGGATATAAATGTGGAGTTGAAGAAAGAGGCAGAATTCTTTGGTGACATTGTCATTGTTCCTTTCATGGACAATTATGATCTTGTTGTCTTGAAAACCGTTGCCATCTGCGAATATGGGGTTAGTTGTGGATTACCTGTAAAAACATTGACGTTGGTTGTCCCCAGATTAACTACGTCCCAGTATTGATCTTTTCTTGTTGCAGGTCCATGTAGCATTTGCAAAAAATATCATGAAGTGTGATGATGATACATTTGTTAGAGTGGATGCAGTTATCAAGGAAATTAGTAAGATACCTGAGAACAGGAGCTTATATGTTGGAAATATCAATTACTATCATAAGCCCCTGCGTAATGGTAAATGGGCAGTGACGTATGAGGTAATAATTTGGAGTTCCTTTTTAAAATTTTCTTACTCCAATCTCTCTGTGGCTAGGAGGACTAATATTGCTATTTTCTTTCGGCAAATTATTTTCATGTTCGTTATTGTCAAAGAAGAGACTTTGCATTTTACCAGTTTATAGTGTCTGATGGACATGCCTAGAATAAGTGAGGCTATGACAGGTATCTGCTTTTCTGGGAGAATACAGTAAGGGTATTGTAACTATTGCTAGTTATACGCATGGATCATCTCTGCATGTCGTCTAGTTTTTTGTCTGTCAAATCCTTCTAGAAACCCATGAAATATGAGTTTCTCGTCCAATCTTTTTCTCGGGTGGTTCCTTAGGAATGGCCAGAAGAAGATTATCCACCTTATGCGAATGGACCGGGTTACATTATTTCATCAGCCATTGCAAACTTCATCGTCTCAGAGTTTGATAACCATAAGCTAAAGGTTAGACAATATCAAATTTCTCTCTTTCCATAAGTCAATACTCGAGACAATATCAAATTTCTCTCTTTCCATAAGTTAATACTCGTGAAATAACTAACTAGCTCCCCGATGTGCAGTTGTTCAAGATGGAGGATGTCAGCATGGGAATGTGGGTCGAAAAATTTAATAGCTCATCAAGCCCTGTTCAATATGTACATAGCTTGAAGTTTTCGCAATCTGGATGTGTAGATGACTATTATACCGCTCATTACCAGTCCCCTAGACAGATGATCTGTATGTGGAACAAACTACAACAGCTAGGTCAGCCTCAATGCTGTAACATGAGATGACAATTGGGATTTGAAGAAAGAATGGAATCTGAAAACTGTCCCAGGAACTAGGATAGACAAGTTTTGCACTTGAATAGTACCACTATCTGTATATTCTCTGGAAAAATTGATAAGAGGCTGCTCAAAGTGCCTTGAAAAATCATTTTTTGCTTTCTCTACCTTCCCCGTCTTTATAAAATTTTATAACATACTTTCCAGCCTCGGTACATAAGCGCATTGGAGAATATCACTACACAATACACACGTTTGGATGTAACTTAACATACATAAACAGCAGCAAAAAGAAACAACTTTTAGATTCCATGAAGTTTCAAATGTGGTCTGTTTTAGATGTCTTCTGGTTTGTATTTTAAGGTATGAGGTTGACTAATTCAACATGAAAATAATAAAAAAGGAGATTATTGGGTATTGAAAAAGACATGAAGGGAAAATGACAGTTTAATTCTCTGTTCCTGAATGTAGCGTATAAAGGTGGACCATCAAAGATGTAACAACTATGTAATTGTCAAATTGTCCATACATTTTCTTGGGTTTTTCCAAAACAGTGAGCATAGCAGGATTTTTTTATCGATTTATTGTGACAATTTGTCTTGCAAGTCCACAAGCAGTGTTGGTCTATTGTCACAATTGGTCTTGTGCAACTTCCAAGTCCACAAGAAGTCAGGAATTGTGGTGGTTTTCAAGTTTTACTTTGTGAGAGTTGACATTTATTTTTGCATTTTTTTTTCTTTGAGTGAATTTACAAGATATTAGTTACACACATAGAAAAAAGAATATTTTGATAGGGAATTCTTTCCTTAAAGAATCTCCTTGGACTGGTGATAATTTAAGAGTGATAAAACCAGGTTGATTTCTTGGACAGTAAGTGACCAACTAATGATTATTGTTTTAGAAAGTCACATTCTTTCTCATTCCAATATTCTTCAATTAGAAAGTGACTTTCTGAGTAATTAACTATAATGAAGTCATTTTATGAGAAATCAACTCTAATAAAGCC
Organism: Solanum ossicruentum; assembly: GCA_025774065.1. Taxonomy (NCBI): domain Eukaryota; kingdom Viridiplantae; phylum Streptophyta; class Magnoliopsida; order Solanales; family Solanaceae; genus Solanum; species Solanum ossicruentum. The sequence continues at coordinate 19,610,373 of JAOTQR010000092.1, read as the reverse complement.
TCATCTCGACTTCTATGAACAACAAAAGATAATGGTCATCATTTTTATGTTTTTATCTCATAAGGCGGAACTTCATTTCACCGAGGACACGACTTTAAATAGAAAGAGGTGAAAGTCGCGTATTAGGGTAGAAGACTAATAGTCTAGTAATGATAAGTTGATGTCTGGCCTTGTGGTAGAGTAGTTTAGTAGAATTAGTCGTGTCTTTATATCTTGTGTGTCTTTACTCATCTTATATCTTTTACTATTATTTGTATTTACATGCTATCATATCTAGTATCTTCTGCTTATGGGCTTAATATGTTTGAGACGCGGGTCTTTCGAAAACAACTTCACTATCTCTGTGAAGTAGTAGTAAGGTCCGCGTACATTACTCTCCCTAGACCCCACTTGTGGGATTTCACTCGGTATGTTGTTGTTATCTCATGAGGAGACGATGAAGGAGGAGAGGGGAGGGAATACTACACTACTGATGAGGTTTGAACCCTTCACCTTGTTAACATAAAAGAATTGACATGTTACATCTGATACAACTTCAAAAGAGAAAAGAATAACTTCATTGTACAAGACTTGTCAATTGAGAAGCCTATGTATATCTCTATATATTAACATTTTTTTGGCAGCATACTAAAACCAACAAGACAGCATCAACATAAAAGACACTAACATGAGTATAAAGTAGTTGTATGAACCTGTTAACATGATTGCTGACGAAGGAGGGGAAGCACCAGGAGGACCAGATGGGATATCATCAACAATAGCAGAAGTATTTTCCTTTGAACAAGTATGTTTGCAACGACTCGGACGAACAACTCTGTAAACTCCATCACTTGTAAGAATATACATGTCCTTGTTGTTATCCTCACCATATGAAAATATGTAGCCTAAAGCTGGAACTGAGCTTCCAGGAACAAAAGTACAATCTGTTGGTGATTTCTGAGCACACTTGAAAGAAATTTGAGTAGTGTTAAATGTTCCACTGCCCTCTGGATTTTCAGTGCCTGCCCACATGGAGCCAGCATACAAATCTGCAAAAAGATACCTGCAAAATTTCACCTGTCATTACCATAGTTTAAAAAATGAACTTTGGACTAACTCAATATCGAAAGGGTTTAGGTTATATAGCAAAAAGATACGCGCAAGACTTGATATTTGAAGCATGGACAGTATAGCATGCAAGCCCAAACTTGATAAATCAAGAACAGGGATAAATCTAGCTCTAATATCATGCTAACGTTATGGACCTTGAGTCTAACTCAATCTTAAGAGCTAGCTCAGGAGTCGAGGATAGTTTAAGGCCATATAAAGAGACAGCATCCTATTCTTTCAACCATTGGGAGACATTCTAACACCAAAAGACGATATATTCAAAAAAAGCGTGAGATTGGACTGAAGGTCATACCTTCCGTGCATGCAGGGATCAGTCATGGACCTATAGAAGTATCCACCAGTAATTGATGCTGAACCTCCATTCTTGTTCACATCAGAATGGTTATATCCCATGACTGGGAAAATGGGGTTTATGGAGCTCACAGATTTATTTCCTCCAGGTGATTTTGAAGGAGTGTAAAGATAGGGACCTTCGTACTTGCTCCAGCCATAGTTACCACCCTTGCTGATTATATTCACCTCTTCAAATATATCCTATGAAACAATCATAAAATGCTTATGAGTACAACGTCAAAATACAAATAACATACTCAATGTAATCTCACAAGTTGGGTCTGGGGAGGGTAAAATATACGCAGACCTTACCACTACCTCATAGAGACAAAGATGCTGTTTTCAGAATGTCAAAATACAGCTGTTTGAAACAAGATTAATTAGATTAAATTCTTGGAGAGTAAAAGACAAGTACTTTACCTGCCCTACATCAGCACACATAAAGTAAGATGGCCTTTCGGAATCAAAGCTGCAGCGCCAAGGATTTCGCATTCCTAGAGCCCATATTTCAGGCTGCAACTCTTTATCTTCAGTGTAAGGATTGTCCTTTGGTATGGAGTAATTTCCCCATAATCCGAGCTTCGTGATCTCTTCTACAGCTAAGTTAACAGGCACCAGATGCAAAGTCAGACAAGGGTATTTCGTTTTTCTGTTTGATACATAGCAGGGATTATGAAGATTCATATTGCTCTTTTAGTGTTTTTTTTCCCTTAAACATCCTGTTGAGGTAGCTTAGTAGCAGCAAGATCATCGATAATAGCATATAAAGAACTGAGTAGTGACTTACTGGATGTGCTATCAATATCAAGCCTGATAATCTTTCCCAGCAATGACTTCTTGTTTTGGGAAAAATTGTAAGGATCACCTATACCTCCGCCATCACCCATCATGAAGTACAAATATCCATCTCTCGGTCCAAAAAGTATCTGGCCTCCGTGATGACCTGTGAATGGAAGGCCCAACGTGAATATCCTTCTGACTTCTTTTGGTTTAGCAGTTTTTGCCTGGAAAATCGAGATTCGTTTATTATCATTCAGAGCTAAACAAAGTGAGAACAAAATATCCATTAGACTCTCTGAAGTACCTGTGATGGCTGGGATGTTGTCCCACCAGCAGTAAATTCCGCTATTACAGCTTGATATTGGCACGGCAGGGAGCCACTATCGCTAGGTAGTTTTGATGGATCACAGTCCACGTCTGAGTTACAAGAACATCTTCCTCCACATCCAGGCCATGCTTGCTTATCACAATTGAATGAAACAAAGAATCGTCCGTTTTGTGAGAACTTCGGATGAAATGCAATCCCCATCATCCCAAGTTCAGTGTCAAAATGAACTTCATCTGTTATGTCCAAGAAAGGATTAGATTCATCAAGCTCTAAAAGCTTTCCTGAATTGACTTCTGGTATAGTAGCCAGCCATATTTTCCCTTGCTGATTCGAGAAAAAAGCACGATTAGAGCCATCAGGATGGGCAACCATATTGAGGTAACTACCATTTCCAATTTTCTCAAGGCACAAACCGCCTGGAGGACTTATAGGCGTGGTGCTATTTAAGGTGACAGGTTCTCCAGCGAAGCATACTGATCCATCACCAGAAGCTCCACCAAACACATTACAGAAATCATTTTGTGATTTCCATAAATCTGTCAACTTAGTGGAATTGGACTTGACAGAAGCAGCAAATGGAGAACTTACGATAGACATATTTTGACATGTAGTCCATACTTTAGAACAAAAGTTACTCTTAGCTTGGTTACTTTGGGTTGAATTTTCTGAAGTTGTGGAGTTGCATAAGATAGGAAGTTGTCGAGGAACAGAATCAGTTCTGAACAGTTCTGCTGAAAATTTATCACACTTCTGCGAAAGGTGAAAATATGGACATCAAAAGTTGAATTCTTAACTTATATTATCCGAATACTAGTATACACCTTTTTTTTAACTCAAGTCATTGAAGCTTCCAAAATACATTAGTATTTAGTACATACATCTACAAGTGGTCTAGGGGGGGCTGTGTACGTAGAACTTACTCTTTTCTTGGCAAGTAGAGAGAATGTTTCTGATAGACTCTCCACTCGAGAATAAATAGGAGTGAAGAAACAAAGGCAAAATACTACACAAGGCATGACAAAACATTCAAAAAAAGAAACAGTAACTACAACAAAAACTGATACGATAATCGAAGTACAAGGAACAATAAATAGGAGTAGCAGAACTCGAAAGAGCAAGCCTACATGAGTATCTACTTACTGCACAGATGACCGATTTTACAAGAGAAGCACATTCAGGATCAGAAATGTTCAAAGCATTAAATTGAGTCTGAAGTTGTTTATCATCGGCAGAGTTGCAGCATGAGGTTCCTTTGTAAGAACAAAATGCTAGAGGAGTCTTTTCCTGAAGAGGAGCCCCTATAACACATGAAGTAACAACAGTCAAATTGAAAAACAGAATCTATAAGAGTAAATGGTCAAAAACATGTTTGAAGTATCCTGGAGTTTCGAGTTTCATACTTGCACTATCAAGTGTGTGAGTTTACTCCTTGAACTATCCCCAAATGTTTACACTTCAACTATTAGCTGTTCCCTTCAACCATCATTTAAGTAGGAAAAAGGAACAACTGATAGTTGACATTTGCTTTGATAAACATTTAATGGAAGTTTAGTTAGGAAACTCGCACACCTGATAGTTCAGGTATGAAGTTGGAAAAAACAGATACAGTAGATATGCTTTTGACATTTCACTCAATAGATAACTGCAAAGAAGAAGTTTTTCAAGACAAGACTTCAAATGGACTGTAGCTTACTTGAATCAGTACACAAGGGAAGTGAAAAAGAAAGATCAAGAATCTGCAGAAAATTCAAAAGAATGATGAATATGGCAAAATGACTCCTTCTCATGACTCCCATTTGCTAAAAAAGAAGTTATATTTGCAGTTACATCGAAGTCTTTTCAACATATGATACATCCTAAGTAAGCTATAAAAATGACAACTTTCTGAGCTTCAAACTTTTGAACACACTGGTTGATGCTACCAACTTCTGTATTATTGGTCCAATATTCCCATAAATCCATTTGCAAATTTCAAAATACCACCAGTATATTAAAATATTTATTTCTCCTTCATATAAGTGTGTATTTTTCTTTTGATCAGAAGGAACATTTGACAATGTGTGCATAGAAATAGGAAGCTCCATCTCCAAGCAGTTGACTTTTACCTGATAAAGCCTTTGTTATAATACAAGTGGAATAAAATATTGGATGGATTTGCAACTATAATAATATATTGGATTGTAGATCTGAAAACACTGAATTTGTTTGACAAAAGACAGGCTGGATGGATCTTGCTTGGTTTCTTGCCCCATTGATTACACAAAGTTGGCTATAAAGTATAGTTCACAAGTACATTAATCAAGGTAATTTATATGCATTGTAACAATTTTTATTAACGAAAATTAAAATATAAAAAAATAAACACACAAAAAAGTTTTAAGAAATATAATACTAACTACGGGTTGAATATCGAGTAAAAAATGGGTTAAAACAATCATGGATAAAATATTTGATTTGATAATGACAAGTATTTGACGTTGGAGTTGAATTGACGTAAGAGCTGAAGTAAACATTCTTGTCCAAATTAATTTCATTTTTGCAAATGAGACCATGTCAAAGTCAAACTAGTAATCTGACAAAAACAAGAAAGTCAAATAGGAATATAAGTAATGATTTTTGTCTAGATCTGTTTTTTTTCTTTAAATTTATTTATTTACTTGTACATTTTTGCAAAACAACGAAAAAGGGTATCAAGAATCGAACCCATACTGATAAGACTAAAACCAACTGAACTACTAAAATTCTCATGCTCTCAGATGTTCATTATAAGAAAATATTTTTATTTTTTTTACAGTTGACGTCTATTAGTTAAATATATGATGGGAATAAAAAAAACAAGGGAAGCAGAGCCAGAAGAAATTCGTTGCAAGAATCCATCTTACAATATGTTGTCCTACTTCCTCTAGACGAATGCATATCAACTGGACATCAGAGGCGAAAAGATGTTGAGGAAGCTAAAATCATAATACAGATGAATCGAAGATCATACACATGAAGAAAGAATGAGATTGTCGATACATCAAAGCATCATAAAGATATGGACACTCAAGTAGCACGAGACATGGGCAACAGAGATATCAGACTCATTACGTGTTTCCTTTGTGTGCCATCTTCCTCTCTTTCTCCTATTTGATGTTACTTCATTCTCCAAGAGCACCAAGAGCTTTCATGTCCTCCAAGAACGCCATATATGAATCATCAATGCTTTGAGGTTTTGGAGCAGGCGCACTTGCAGATTCATGCTTGACAACAGGCGGAGTTACTGCAGGCTGGTTGATTGTAATGGCCGTAGATGACTTTGGCTTGGGTTTTGGGAGCGCAGATTCTCTCCTCACACGCACAGACGCAGGAACCTACAGGAAGCAACAAGTGATCTGTTGAATCAAATGTGAAAAAGTCCAGATCCCAGAATAAAAGTGGTTTATATGTTCATAAAATTCTTATCACTACTTAAATTGTTTTGGATAGAATAATAGGATAAAAGGTTCAACAAGATACTGATTATTTTAGGCCCACAGTAGATACTAAAGTGCATAACCCTCAAAAAGTTTTATTCATCGACCAAACATCAATATTAAAACAATGCTAGGAAGGTAAAAGAAGAGTAGAGAGAAAGATGTTTATCTACTCCTGCAGAGTTGCAACTAAGAGGTCTAGAACATATTCTCTCCTTGGCACGCATATTTGAGGTGATACCACATAGCTAATTGATGCAAACACCCCTACTTCGGCTTATATACAATTTCAGACTCTCAGCCTTTCCTTCAAAGCATCTGTAGTTTCTTCAACAACTTTTTGATTTAAATGAATAAAGTGGCATCCTCACCCCAAACCCTGATATTTCTTCTTTAGCCTCCTGCTGACGACATACACTTTGGTTTACATCTTTTTCTTTTCATTTTTCCGCTGTATTCTTTTCGTGCTCTCTTTTGTCACTTCTTCTACTGTCGTTGTACAACTTTTTTTTTAATCGTATTAATTTTAGCCATAGTCCCCATCTTTTATGATGGAGACGAAAATAATATCTTCCAGGCATTGTCGGATGAGAAAAAAATTAATAAGAGCCTAGTGTTACAGAAATTTGCACCTCTTTTTGAGAATTTGCACTTACAAAATTTGAATTTGACCAAGGGTGTTTGGTACAAACTTCTAGAGAATATTAGTCCAAACAGTAAGAGCAGATAACTAGCATGCTATACAGTGCTTAACCCTCCTAGCAAACTTTGGACAAGGATTTGAACTTGCCCATAATCCCCTCGTTATCATCCAATTTGGATGGGGAAAACACTCCAGTATAATATATTAGTTTTGCATTGAAATGACACCAAAGTACACTTAACAGTAGTTGTAAATAAATGCAGGAGGACAACAACTAGGTAAAAAAATAAAAGAAGATCACTCACCATTGAAGTAAGTTCTGGTGTATGCTGAGCTAGAGGCCTCTTAACAACTGTTGAAGCAGCTGATTTGACATATGATGGCTTCTGAGGAGCAAGTAGTCTAGTACCATCCTGTTGAAAAGGAGGGGGACCAGGTGGAAGCGGTGGTCTCATCATTAGTGGAGGTCCAAAAGGTGGTCTTGGCAAGAGAGGGACCATCATTCCAGGAGGAGCAGGCTGGATGGCAATTCCAGGTGGTGGTCGCATATCTGTTGGAGGCGGGGGTGGAGGGAACCGAGATATTCCAGGAGGTAATACATCAGGTTGAAAAGTTGGGGCCATGGCAGGTCCAGGACCTGAAGGCTGTGGTCGTGGAGGTGGTGGAGGTAATTTAAGATGATCTATTGTTTCCAAAACTTTAGCATCAGAGTCAGCAGGCATGCCATCTGACTTCAGGGGCAACCCTGGTGGAGGAGGTGGTGGGGGAAGCATGGATGAGGCCTGAAAAATTAACAAGATTGTGAATAACTTAAGGGCCAAGGACTAGAAACCATAAATAAATCACTTCTCCAAATGTCCCAGAAAGAAATCTTACTAATAAGTAGCATACCTGATTTTGTTCAGTTGTGGACCTCTCATCCAGTTCAGAATGATTTTTATCCCTTTCATTTCCACCTATGCCAGAACGAGGAGGTTGGACAGATTGATGAAGAGGTCGAGGAGGAGGTGGAGGAAGTGGAAGATGACCAGATATCTGTTCCTTTGGTGGGGGACCAGGAGGTGGTGGGGGCAAAGGAGGTAATGGCAATGAAGCACCCATGTCTGTCACTGCAGGCTTAGGGGGCATAGGTGGTGGAGGAGGTAAAGGTAAGGATGCAGGGACCGCAGATCCATCTACAGTATCTGCATCACCAGTTGGGGGCAATGGAGGTGGCGGTGGTGGGGGCGGAAGAGCTGATAAAGTGCCATCTTCCACATCTGACTTTGATGATGATGCAGCAGCACTAGACGATGCAGCTGATGATGGTATTCTCGGTCCTGCAGATTGAAGCAGGAAGTATCAGAGATTGTTGTGGGGGGTGGGGCGGAGAGAGAGGGAGGGAATTATACATACCTATTGATGACTTAAACATGGGAGGTTTTCCAGGCGGAGGAGCTCCAGTAGGATTAAGTGTAGGGTGATAATAAACTGAGTCCTGCATACACATATGCCATGTTGTTCATGGATCAGCAAAAGCAACTTCCATGAAAAATAAGAGTGAAGTAAGATCTTACTTCAGGTTTAGGGTCTTTGATCCTTTCTTCCTCTTCTGCAGCGGTCCGCCTTCGAGGGGGCCCCAGGTGACTGCAGAGAAAGTAGTAAAAAAAAATGTAGTGAGGTATAAAGGATAAAGGACCATTTCTCAGAGCAGCAATAATAAACAAGAGGCCTTCTGTTACCTAAACATTACTGGCTCTTCACCTTTTTCTTTCATTTTCACTTCATATTCCTTACAAAGATCAATGCCAGTGAGCAACAAAACATCCATCAAAATATAGAATCAAAAGGAAAAGAAGCTGATATAATTTCACTAGATGAGTTCATCAATAGAAACCACAATGAAGAAAACATAAACATCACAACATGAGAAACAAATATAGCCAAGCAAAATAAATTTAAGTTGAGAGTACATTTAACTTCCTGTACAATCCAAATAAACTCTGGAGTCTACCAGCTAAACTATGATATCATCATCAAATTTGAAGCAGGCCTAAAGTGATGCATCTTCTGTAACCAATTATTCAAAGACTTAAGCCTAGTGAAAATAATTACTCTTTTCATAGAAGTCCTTTCTAAATTAAAATGACACAGATTATATCTACATTCTTTAAATGGTAAACTTTAGTAGTCAGCACACTGTAATACTGGGATATATTTGGAGATTTGAAAATAAAAAAAGCCTGCTTACACTTCTAAAACCTTGTTTAAGAAAGTGAAGAAATTCGATGAGCAAGTAGTGAATGACAGATTCCTCCTTTAAATATTTAAGATCATGTGACTTCAACTGTTGCATGCATTGGTTAAAACAGGACACTCTGTGAGAGGAGGAATCTGGTTAATCTTCAGGTGCAGGGAACAAACAGCAATTTCAGAGAAATATATTCTTTCAACCCATGTTGTCAATCGGGGGTTGAGGGGGAGGGTTGGGGATGTATAACAATCAGGAGTTTACGGAAGAATCCAGAACATTTGTTGACTCCATGAGATTTTGCTAAATTTACCGTGTAGCTTTAGTAGAAAAGACAAGTAGTACTGATATCACCAGTATAACCTTACACGCTAGATGGCAGATTTGATGTCTAGGCCTACTCCAGCTCTTAATTATTATTGTACTTTTTTTTGGGGGGGTTTCTAAAATTGGTTAAACTGAATTTTGTCATTAACCTGTACATAATAAAGGGAGAGGATAAGGAAAAACCAACATTGTCAAAATGGTGGTGATGGAGGATACAGCATCACTCTAATAAATTGCCACACATCTTCAGCCCCCTGCAAATTTTGAGACTTGTAGAAGAATATGATCTAATGCATCTTAGCTAGTTAACAGCCTCTTTATCATCTAAAGATCTCTTATTCTCTCTCCAAATCCACCTGAAAATTCGTCCGAGTCGTATTCCAACATTTATATTTTCTGTCAGAAAACCAGAACCTTGCCATGCAAAAATGAGTTGCACCTCTTAAATTTAGATCGATAATGAATCCAACTACTAATGAAAGAAAAAGATTCAGACATACAAACCAGTTTTAAGAAACCAGAAATGAACTCTATTTTTTTGGTTACATTAGATATCAAAATACTCAAATGAAAGTACTAACTAATCATGGAGATAACTTAAATATTGCATATATGTATCTAAAATTTTTAAATAGGAAACATTACCTTTCTTTTCTTGAGAACAAGATTAAGCGTATCCTCAAGTTGTCTCTTTTTATGTTTCCTTGCTTTATCTAGTGCACCCTCAGCCTCTGCATATGTTGATATCTTCATATTAAAATAAGAATAAGACAAACGCAAAGAGATCAATGAAATTCTGGATTACAATACAAGCTCTAACTATTTATCCTTTTTTTCTTGATAGCCAGCCCCATAAATAATTCTAATGCCTTTTTATTTCCCGAGCATGCAAATTTTTGATAACCTAAAACTAATTCCGATGCCATTTTATTCCATGAGCATGATGTATGTCTTTAAGTCCTTCATAAGAGCTACCCAAGTTCCATACTTTTTCTTGGTTATCAGATACCCATAAAGCAACGATTGCCATTTATCAATAAGGTACTTAGGTAGGAGTATTAGGTAGAAGCTCAGGAATTGAAAGAACATTAAATAAGAGTGCTACTTATTTTTGCTGGTTAGCCATTCTGTATGACCCAAGACTTCATGAAACATTAGTGCTCAGATATATGCACCACAATTCCATCAATCAGTCTGAATCCTGTTACATTGGACTTGGCAATACGAATTTCCTGTACCCATCCCACTCTATTCGAATTCATTTCATTCAAATACTAGAAAAATCAGCCTGCAAATCAAATTAGGAATTATCTAAAACTAGAGTTCCTAAAACATACACTATCCAATATGAAATCGCTACTAAAAATCAAGGACCTTTAACAAGCACGAGACCTAATATGAATGCCAAAAAACAACTAAGTTTTAATCCTGATCAGTTGTAATTGGTATTCCCTATACGAATTATGAATCCTTTAAGTTCACATTGATTTTGAGAGGCCGTACACCTTTTTGTACAATTTTAGCACTGCCTAAATCCTCTTGATCACCTTCAGTAGTCAAACTGTTGCATCTAGAACAGATGCATATGAAGATCAACATATAACAAGGCCAAACCATCTCAAATGACCTCTAATTTTAGTTGGCCTATGTAAAATCTTATTTTGATAAGCTTCAAGTAAGTTAAGCATTAATACTACCACAGTACCACTATCATACAATTGTTGCTAAAACAAATTGCAATTTGATGTATAATTTTGTTACAATGGAGAAATCTCCAAGAGGTAGTGGCATACGGAAACTCAAGGGTCGAGGCATAATGGATTCACCCCACTGCATAATGGACTCAACCCACTTACCCTTCTCCCCTTAAGTACGAGACTTTTGTCTATGTCAGGATCTGAACACCCCCTTCCAACCCCTCTTTTTGTTTCTCTCATCCCATTATCCCCATCCCCCTTCGCCAATTCTTTTTTTGTTGGGTTTGGAGGGTGGGGATGGGGGTGGGGTGTGTATGCAAGGAATAGATGAAAAGAGGCTAGTGGAGAAGGGGGTTTCAGTGATGGTTTTCTAATAGGTTCACTGGTGGATTTTTGGAGAGGAGGACCGATTGGTGTTCTCTTCAAAGAGCTGCTTTGAAGATTGAGATTTTTAGAGCTGAAAAAGGTGGATGAGATTCGCCACTGCTGGTACAATGGTGGTGTTGGGTTGCTGATCAATGACAGCAAAGATGAGGTTAAAGTGAAGGAGATAAACTTTACTGGTAATTGGTATGGTCATTGATGAGTCGTTACTATGAGTATTCCAGTGGAATTCTATAATTAGGGTAAACAAGTTTGAGGCTCATGGAAAATCCTTGATGGAAACTCTGATTAGGGGAAGCTCCTTGTATATATCCTCTCACATTCACACACAAAACTTCCTTTATACATATAATCATTTGATTTATACATTTAATATGAATTCCTTTCTTCTCAAACATCCACGAAATGACTATCATTGGTGTTGAGCTATCTTTTCTCTGTGTTGCTGAATATCATGTGATGGTTCTTCCTCTCTAAATCTTTATCAATCTCATAAAATGTCCCACACCCATCACACCTAGATAGATAAACAAGTGGTATACTACAAACCGTAATATGTACAGCAACTTACTCATCAATTCTAATTTATCAATCTGTTCTTTTAGTTGCTCCGGGTCCTTCTTTAAGATGCCAACTTCTCTAACCTTCTTCCTTTCTTTCTTGTTCTGTGGAAGCATTAAAAAACACAAAGCATCAAGCATTATTAACAGCCTTTAAAACCAAATTTAAATAAACAAACTTTTTTCTCAAACAAATTAAATCATCTCATCCCTAATTTTCCTTGGGATACTTAAAAGCAAGTGAGTGCAACAATTCTGAAAAACTCCCAGAAAGCATGAAAGGACACAAATCTAAAGTAAAAGCAAATATAAGACCACAATTAGCACAATGCCACTTAATCCCAGCAGATGCCTCCCCCCCACAAAAAAAAAATATGTACGTGATTTCTTCCCGTTTGTTTAAATATTGGGCTCAAGATGGCCAGGACAGTATTGTTAAAAGCCATGGAAGAGCCCAGACTTGCAATGAACCATAACATACAAAAACAAGGGGGACTAGTTTGAAAACGAGGATGGCAATAGGTCTAACTATGGAACGCTGCATCAAAATGTATATAGAAAATTTCAGTAAACACCAACTAGTTAAATTGAAGTGTATCTGATTGATAAATACTAGTTTATATGAAGTGAATTGATAAATGTTTACCCTTTTCAATTCGCGCTTGCGAATCTCCTTGCGATAAGCATCGGTAGGGTTCATCACTTTGCCTCCTTTGGTCGTCTTCATCTTTTCGTAAGCTGCTTCTTTGTTTCCTCTGCTATTTCCTCCTTCGATTCAGCAACTGAGGCCGATTGATAGAGAGAATGAAGAATTCCTGAACAGGAACAAGGTTTTGGTGATTGTAGCAGCTAAATTTTCTTGTTCCCAATTGTATTTCAGTTTGCTTTAATTTTGGGGAAGATCAAATGGATCGAAATCGGGTTTGGACCGGTCCAATGACTCCAATCCATTGGGCTTTTGAAAAATGACAAGTATCTGGACCGGGCGGAGAAATTCTCAGTTGAGAATTTGACGCCGATAGTGATTACTGATTAATGTGCAATAAATGTATTATTCATCAACAAAATTTGTACATGTTTTATAAGTAGTTTGTTGTAGTACATATTAAAACTATATTATAAGTAATTAAGTATATTATAAGTATTCAGAAAAAAAATAAATTTGTTATTGACATAGATAGTAAATATTTTCTTAATATAGTATAACAATGTAAATTTCTAGATAATATATATTTATGGTATACTGTCTTGTTATGAAGGTAAGATTGATTTACTTTTGGTATACTGTCTTATAAGGTTAGATTGATTTATTTCTATGTGGTTTTCAAGGCATCTTAGTATGTTCGTTTGTTGTCTATTATAGTCGTCTCATATCTAGTATTTTCTGCTATTAGGAATATTTTTTAGATGAGGGTATTTCGAAAACAACTTTTGCATCTTTATGAGATAGTGATAAGGTTTGTGCACATTTTTTTCTCCCCAGACCTACTTGTGGGATCTTCAGTGTGTATGTTATTGTTGTTTGTTCCAAGGCATCTTAGATTCGATAAAAATAGGAGTTGGTTAATTTAGTATCAATCCGGAAGAAGTTATTATCATATATATTTTTTTATTCGAATTTGACTCTATAAATAGATATTAGCCAGTCCTACATCATGAAGTTTGGGACAAAATCCTAGAGAATCAGCGTGATTGTTTAAAAAAGGTTTTCCTTAATCCCAAACACACCCTATATTTTAGTCACTTTGCAAATGTTAAATATATAGCAACCTAAAAGTGGCTCTTAGTGCACTTAAAAGCTCCATGTCTAATGAGCCCTTTCGAAGTCCAAAGCTCAAAATACTCCATATTAATAAGGACATCACTTAGAAGCACTTTTAAGTTAGTAGGTACTTAGGATGTTCATTTTAAAACTTGAAAAATGATTGGATGGGAGGGGAGGAAGCAATCTAAGCATCAAAATACAGAATTTCAATAAAATAATGATAGCAAGATTATTTTATCGTTTTTAATATTTCATCATATATTTAGTGTGTGCAAAGAATTTTATAGTTGCTCAATAAAAATTATACTAAAGTGGTCACCTTAACTCTTTGGCTACGATGACTTTGCCAATGACATGAGCACTTGGGGCCAGAGACAATTTTTGAGGATAAACTTTTTTTTTATTCACAAAAGTTTAATTTGTTTTCTCAATAAAATGAATAACTAAATATAAGTCTGCTCATCTTATATGCCACAAATACTTATTATGATTTCATGTTCATCCAGAAATCGAGCAAAAAAATTTGGATCAGAGTTAACTTTTGTATAGTGATCAACGACTTCAGTTTTGATTAATATGGATGCTAGTGAAATGATTATAATCTGAACTAAAGATTTTAAATTTAAGCTCATAAATATTTGTTATAATTTTATCATGAAAAGCATCATTTACAAAAAATACGTTATATAATGAATGTTAAAAATTTAAATTTAATCAAATCCTAACTCAAATATCAAGACACAAACAAAACTAATACATCAAGCTTTGTGCGGTGGTCAACAATTTGAAACATGGTATACAATTTTCTTTAGTTTTTTTTTTTTTTTGAAAATGGTCGGCTTAGGGTATATTATGAATGATGATGAAGACTTGATAGAAAATAAATCATTATAATAAGAATAATAATATTTATAATTTAATGTCTTAGATTATACATTGAGCATATCAGTTAAATATTGTTTAACTATAGATATGTTTCGCAGTGAAATTTAATTATCTATATTTATTTTTTATACTATATTAAAAGTGTAAAGATCTTTAATAATATTTTTTTGAACTTTTTGTCCTTCACTAAAAGACTCATCTTTAGACAAAATCATTTTTTCATCATATTTTTTAAATTATTTTAATAATATTAAATCATCTGGAAACAGTCGCTCTATGTTTTAAACATAGGGGTCAGGCTATATACATCCAATCCTCCTTACCCCGCAATGGGCGGGAGCCTTTGAAGCAATGGGGTAATGTTGTTGTTGTAATAATATTAAATATAATAAAAATTAAATAAAAATTTTGGAGATTGGTAGGTGAAAAGACGATTTTGTCTAAAGTGAAATTAGGTGCAAAAAGTTCAATAACATTATTAATTGATCTTCACACGTTTAATATAGTATATAAATTTAATTTAAATATGATATCTATTTCTATATATATGCGCGGCAATAATAGTCGTTAGGTAAGGTTCACATCAAAACCAAATCAACAAAACATCAAAATTTTATTAACAAACCATACATACGTAACAAATAAAATACTCCTCCTTTGTATATATAACTAGTACAGGCATGTCAAATAAACAAATCAAAATTTGAACATTGAAGAGGCACCAAATAGGCCTCTCTGCACCAAAGAACAAGCAAAGAAAAGCCAAAAAGAAACCAATAAATTTATTATTGAATCATTTTCAAATGCAGGAATTACTAGTACCAATTTGGTCTCACTTGTCATTCATGACAGGTGATGTTAAATGGGTGGTAAGAAAGATGATGAAGACATTCTGGCCTTGCCATCTTCTTCTTCTAATGATGATGATGATTTCGTGAAATTATTAGCAGAATCGCCTGTTCTGTTTTTCGTTCTTTCTCATAAAGCTGTTGAGATTGAGCTTGCTCAAATTCGTCGTGTCGCAGTTGAAGCATTGGATAATGGTGGTGAAGTAGTTGATCAACTTTGTAGCCGGGTACACTTTTTGAAGCTTGTGTATAAGTATCATTGTGCTGCTGAAGATGAGGTAAATATTGAACTGTGCAGAGATTACAACTTTTTTTTGTTGGAACTAATTCTGATGCACTGATTTTTACCCTGTCGAATGATGATGACATCATCGAATTCTTATACCAATTTGTCATAACCCAAAAACAAAGTGTGATGGCACTTGCCCTAACCCACCAAGGCAAGTCAATCTAAACCTGTTTAGTTCTAATAAGCTAGGATAAGCACGGGGTAATCAAATCTACAGACCATGCCATGACTGGTGTCACATGTACAAGCCACAAGTTTATAACGCTTGAAAGAAAATACACGTCTCAATGTTTGGTCCTTGAATAGAACATAACATAAATATAGAATCCTCGAGGGTTGCTAAAGAGAGAAGTCGCTACCTCTTAAGAATCCAGAAGCTCGGTCTACTAGGTTCAAACTAAAGGGTGAAAATATGTTTCTATTTCTTTATTTCTTCTACTACTGGTTGCCTCAATTGCTTTGTTTATCTTGCTATTTGTTGTGGTTATCCTGCTTTGATTGCACTTATTGAGCCAAAGGGTCTATCGGGAGTAATTTCTCTACCCCACAAAGGTAGGATATGATCTGCTACATCCTACCTTTTCCAGACCCCAAATTATGGAATAACAGTGGGATGTTGCTGTTGTAAATATCAAAAGCCATCTTCTTGACCTTTGAGATAGAAATTGACTCTAAAACTGTAAGGGAGATAACTCACCTAAAAAAGGTAGTAATGGCTCTGTGTTATTGATAAGACATGGAGAGAATAACTTGTCTATTATTCAAAGAGAATAATGATATAAATACATAGAGGGACAAGCTAACTATGATAACTAAATATTCAAATCCCTAACAATCAGCTATATTATCTATCAAATCCCTATACTATCTATGTACATTATTATGCAGATTTTGTAACAGTTTTGAAATAAGCTTCAGAAGAACGAAAGGTCCCAAATTACTGCACAAACTTGTAACTTCAGCGAATTGACTCATGATACAACGACGACATACCCAGTGTGACTTTCTGGCTTAAATTAGTAGAGTTTGACATAAAAAAAGATGCTAGGAGGTAGTTACACCAAGAAATGTTAGTTTTCAGTAGTATACTCAGCTCACTAATTAAGATATTGTTGCAGATTTATTAATCCAAAATCTGAATATTGACATTGACAGGTCCTTTTTCAAGCACTAGATGCGCGAGTGAAGAATGTGGTCTTCACCTATTCACTTGAACACAATAGTATAGATGTTCTGTTCAGTTCCATCTTCGATTGCTTGGATCTCTTACAAAAGGAGAAAGAGGAGGTCTCTGTGTTATTTAATGAACTTACATGTAGCATAGGTACCATCCAGACAACCATTTCTCAGCATATGCTAAAAGAAGAGGAACAGGTAATCGCCAATTCTTCATTATCTATCTTTTATCTCAACAGTAATCATTTCTGCTCGTAGGCCCCTATTGGTTCCAAAATTCCCTTTACCTATTTGGATAAAATGAGTTCTGATTTCTCTATTGCACGAATGGGAGTATGAGAGATGCATGATTACCGTGACATCTTTCTAACTTTTATAGATAAGGTATGTAAATTATTAGTGTACAGCATTGCATGCCAAAATGAGCAGGATTGTCACCAAGAGCCGATAATCTAAGGCAATTCCTACCACGAGATTTGTAAAATAAGGCGTTGATAACTATATAAGGAGATATACCATAGATATATAAGGCACCATTTTAGTTCTTTGCGTTGTATGTTTGGTACTTCTTTCTTGATGGAAAGATACAGTAGCAGTTGAAGCGAGGGCATCACTTAATGAAGGGTGAAAGAAATTCAGAGACCTCAATTTTTGGCATATTTGTATCACTTAATTTAGTCTTGTAGAAGATTTATGTTCCAGTAGAAAATGTTGAGAACTTATAGTGCTAAAGAATCTAGTGCACCAAGACGAGCTTAAATTGAGCGACATGCTGTGAAATTTCATATATCTGATGCCGACTTTCTTAGGATGAACGCATAGTTATTGTTGACTTGTATTACGAATATTTAGCTGAAAAGCTGAGATTAACCCAAATGTCATAGACTTAATATATCGAAAACAGTTGAGTGCTCAAAGATGATGCTATAATTCTAAAAAGAAGATTCCGTATTTTACTGTGGTCCCTTTTTCCTGAAATCTCTAGCAAATAAAATTTCCATGCAGATTTTTCCCTTGATGATGCAGAAGTTCTCTTCCGAAGAACAGGCTAGACTTGTTTGGCAATACCTTTGTAGTGTTCCTATAATGATACTGGAGGATTTTATGCCATGGCTAACAGCTAGTCTTTCTTCTTATGAAAAGGCGTACTTTCTGAATTTCCTACATGTAGTCTTACCTGAAGAAAAGCTTATTCAAGAGGTAGATGTAATTCTCCATCGATATTGTTAAGTTTGAAGTCCTAAGTCCTCGATGTAACTATTTTTCTCTTCAAATTTGAAGCTGTTCATCTCATGGCTTGATGTTAACAAGGAAGCATCTTCCTGGTCCTGGAGAAAATATGGAGTAGGCGCTAAATTTCGTTATGGAAAAGCCAATATGAAGTACATGTTTGAAATGGACGTGCTGATGGATCAGTGCAAGGAAATGCAACGACAGAAGGGTTCAGAAGGACAGAATCCAATTGATGGTTTCCATATCTGGCATGCTGCCATTACACGAGATCTACGAGTAATTATGGAGGAACTATATCAACTACAAAGCTCACTTTGTGTTTCAACCTTGTTGTCAGTGATTATACAGTTGAAGTTTTTTGCAGCTGTTTTCACATTCTACAGGTCATAGGCCATGTTTCAGTAACTTCTCAGATAAGTTCTTGTACTTGATAAAAAGTCAATGTGATTTTTTTTCCTGAGTTGCTTTAATTTACAGCAATGCACTGGATCAAATCTACCATCCATTGGTAGATCAATTGAACATGGATTGCCCTTCTACTTTTCATGAACAATTTATTGAAAGAAGTCAAATCGAAGAACTGCAGAAATTGCTATACTATAAGTTGCATGAGGAGATACAATTAAAGGCTTTCGTGGATATGCTTTGCCAGGAAGTGAAACTATTTGTTGGGAGGATGAACAAAAAGCTGCAGTTTCTAGAAACCGAGGTATGCTTCCTTTCTAGTTGTAGTTTTACCACAACATGATGGTGCTTAAGCTTAGCAGGCCAACGACATGCCTTTTATGTGTTTATTAAGGACTAATTAACTTCATTTGTTAATAGACTCTTAATGAAGGTTTTATTTCTACTTTCAGCTACTTCTTCACAGTTAGGGTGTTTTAAGTAGTTGAGAATTAGAGTTTATATTGACTCCGTTTTTTTTCTGGTTTCTTTTAGGTCTATGTGTTCATTAGAGAGACCTGCAGTGATGAATTGCAGCTCTGGTTATTGTACATGAGCCTGCATATGTTGCCACTTGGGTTGCTAAAGTGCATGATTATTTGGTTCTCTGCTCATTTATCTGAGGAAGAGTCCAAAATGATTTTGAACAATATAAAGCTAGGATCTTCTGCAATTAACAATTCCTTTTCTACTCTCGTATACAAGTGGGTTCGGATCAGTTATTCTGGCAAAATCTCTATTGAAAAGTTCAGAGAAAATCTGGAAGAAATGTTCAGTAGCAGAAGCTATTTGTTTGAAAAGTGGAGTAAGAATTCTGGAAGCTCTTCCTCGCACTCGAAAATGCAATCGTCTGAAAGATCTTATCTCCCTTCAACACTTGACAACATTGGGAAGCATGATACACCTTATTCTAATGGGATCAATCTTCGTATATTTTTCTCAGATTCACTGAAAAACTTATGCTGCCCTCCTGAAACTGCTGTTGATGGTATGAGATTTTCCAGTCTTGATGTAAAACCAATTGACTTTTTCCATTTCTTCCACAGAGCCCTGAAAAAAGATTTGCAGTATGTGCTTTCTCTATCAGTTAAGTTGGCTGAAGATGTGGGACTTCTTGGTGAATTTGAAAGACATTTCCATCACGTACAATTTCTATATCAGCTGCATAGTAAGTCCGAGGATGAAATTGCATTTCCTGCATTGGAATCTAAGGGAAAACTGCGAAATGTCAGCCATTCGTATGGCATTGACCATAAATTGGAGGTTGAGCAATTTGACAAAATTAGTATTATCTTAAATGAGATCACCAGTCCGCAAGGTTATGTGGATATGGTTGACAGTAATAAGCTGAAATACAAAATGTTGTGCTTAAGTATACATGATACATGCATATCTATGCATAAAACACTCACTGACCACATCTACCGCGAAGAAGTTGAACTTTGGCCGCTATTCAAAGAACATTTTTCTGTTGAGGAACAAGAAAAGATTGTTGGAGACATGCTTGGACGAACCAAAGCGGAGCATCTACAAGAATTGATTCCCTGGTTGATGGCATCTCTAACACCAGAAGAACAACATGGCATTGTATCAATCTGGCGCAAAGTCACAAAGAATACAAAGTTTTTTGAGTGGCTGGGAGAGTGGTGGGAAGGTATAAACAGAGATGAGAGAGAGAATGCAGAAAAGGGATCAAAGGTTTCTGTTGCACTAGCTGTTGATCCTTTAGAAGTTGTGTGTACATATTTGTCAAGAGATGATTTCAGGAGTTCAAGCATCTGCCACGAAAAAGGGGAGAACTTTTCATCGCCAGAGTCTGCTGATCCTGATTTTGATCAATCAGGATCTTTCGCTGCAGATAAATCCCAGAATGCCAAGGGAAACAAACATGTTGATCGATCCAGAGATATAACACATCATTCTACTGAGTTTGACAAGAAAAGGTGCAATGACACAATTGACATCGCTGATCAGAGGGAGACACCTTGTCAGGATATAAAACTGTATGAGCAGTCAAGGCAAAAGGATCACAAGGAGCATCACCTAATGCTGACTCAAGACAAGCTGGTTGACGTAGTAAGAAGAGTATCAGGCGACTCCTCGTTGGATTCTGAAAAAAAATCACACCTCATGCAGAGCTTGCTAATGAGGCAATCACATCTTCAACTTCTAATATGTTCACTTTTCTTTCTTGGAAAGCAGCTATATATGGTTATATAATTACTAGTATCAGATAACTGCACAAGCATGAAGTAGAATGTATAATAGTATTATAGATAGCTGAATAAGTGCATAAACATGTACATCATTAGTTCGGTCTCTAGTACTGGTTTCAGTGAGATTTCCATATAGACTGTAGTGATTACTCTTAGATACAGATTGGCAGTTGTGGCACCAATAAGAGACAATCGGAGACTTGGTTCCTGCATAATCTAGTTTTCTGGTTCATCTTTTCGTATAAGTTCTTCCAGAACTTTTAGCAACTCCTATTATTGTTTGACTGCACTTAAATAATGTATTCATGTTAAAACATTCAGTGAATGTTAGGAAAAACAAAATCAATCGTCCTCTGGATTATTTGAACATTATAACATGAACTGCATTTCAGTGAAAAATGCAAAAGTACCTTTACTTTTCGTCTTTTCTCTAGATTTAAGTTTATTTCTTCTGTCTCTTTTGTTTGATTTGACTTTACATTGATTTCTTTCAGTCAGTGGATTTTGACGCAGGAGAAGTCTCACTCGGAGATTGCTACTGCAAAGGATAAGGAGAAAATCACTGGTCAATGTCCGTCATTTCGTGATAAAACAGAATCAGTTTTTGGTTGCAAGCATTACAAGAGGAACTGCAAGCTACTTGCTCCATGTTGTAATGAGCTTTTTCCATGCATACGGTGTCATGATGAAATTACTGATCATTGTCTGGACAGGTGTGAGTGGGATGCACTTGATCTCCATGCCTATTGGTAACTTCAAGACTTGGTTTTTTTCTGCTGCTTAACATATCCCAACTCTGGCAATGACATGCTTGCAGAAAATCTATCACCCATATGATGTGCATGAAATGCTTGAAGATACAACCTATCTGTCCCAATTGCTTAACTCTTACTTGCAACAATTTCTCCATGGCTAAATACTATTGCAGAATATGCAAAGTGTTTGATGACGACAGGTGAGGAAATTGGGTTTACATTCTTCTGACTGATCTTGTGGGGATTATGTCCCCTCATCGAATAATTGTATATTCTTGGACAATCCTCCTCTCAAGACCTAGCTTTTGGCATTAAGTCCCAGGGCCATAGTATCACCAGCTTAAAGGCAGAAATCTTTTAGTAGAATAAGTGAAATGTCGCTGGTGTTGTTAGTTTATCTGGTGATCAGCTATATATTTGTTCCTTCACTAGCCACAAAACCTCCTCATTTGAGCAGGCAACCTTCGATAGAACTGAGGTCCATCTTGGGTGATGTATAGCGTTCTAGTGTTTATTCAAATAAGTCCTATTTTAATTCCCTTGTGCATTGGTAGAGTACAAGACACAAAATGAGGAAACAAAAAAGTGGAACTTTCTTAGAATGCTTTAAGAATGCTATAGGCATGACCTCCGGTCATACATATTAGGAGCTCTTTTTAGGGAAATCTTTGTAACTCAGTTGGTTGGCTATCTATATTTTCACCTTGCTGATGAGGGTTTGATTCCCCACCTTGTAATTCCCTTTGAGGCCAAGAGACATTTACGTTGAACTTCATAGACTAGAATTATGTCTGTTTCAACAAAGTGCTTCATTCACTACTTCTGGCATATCTTTTTGAACAGACAGATATACCACTGCCCTTTCTGCAATTTGTGCCGACTGGGGAAGGGATTAGGCATTGAATACTTTCATTGCATGACCTGCAACGCTTGCATGTCAACTAAGTCTCTCTCTATTCACACATGTCGAGAAAAGTGCTTGGAGGATAACTGTCCAATATGCCATGAGGACATTTTCACCTCAGCCTCTCCTGTTAAGGGACTTCCTTGTGGTCATTTCATGCACTCGACATGTTTTCAGGTATTAAACTCATGCAAAGTTCCTTTACTAAAACTATAGGAACTTTCAATTGTATTGCTGATCTTTTCTTCTTTTCACTTTTTCGCTAAATACATATTTTAGGAGTACACTTTTACACATTATACATGCCCAATATGTAGCAAGACAGTTGGGGATGTGAAGGTCAGCAAACTATTTAGCGCGAAAGCTCATTAGAATGATTCATGTTGTTAGAAAATGTATTGACTATGCAGCTCATTCGGTGCTCTATTTCAGGTGCTCTTTGAAATGTTAGATGCATTTCTGTCCGCGGAGAAAATGCCCAAGGAGTATGCTGGCCAGATTCAGGTTCATTTAAATCATACTCCCACTGTTTCAATTTGTTTGTCTTACTTTCCATTGCATTCTATTTCAAAACTCCTTTTTTTTTGGCAACTCTTTGATTTCAACTTTTCACATGACATGTTTAAGACTATAAAATTAAAGGACATTTTGGTACATTTAACATATCTTAGTTTAAAACGAAGTTTTCTTTACTTTTTTGAATTACGTGTTAAGTCAAAATCAAACAAACAAATTTAAGCGGAGGGTAATATTTTGTTTCCATGTATGATAATTTTTTGTATTGAGGTTAATGTGATATCAATCCTCTTGACACCAAGTAGGTTACATACAGGCTATACTATGCAATGATTGTCAAAAGAGAGGAACTGCTTCCTTCCATTGGCACTATCATAAGTGCTCACATTGTGGTTCATACAATACAAGGCTTATATGATCTAAAAACCAGGCTTCCAAGACGAGAGACGGATTCAGGATTTTAAGTTTACGAGTACTGAATTCTAAGATAGGATAGCAAGTGGATTTGTTAACACGAATATAAGACGTGAGCCAAAACTATTGGCTTATGTCGAACCCTTAACTTCAATGGTAGAATCGTCCATCTCAGACTCTAGCGTTATTCATGTTGAGTGCTTGGGATGCATGAAAAAGTATATAAATAATGTACATGCTTCATTTTCTTACTTCATCCTATGTTATATTATATTATTCCAAAGATATTTGTGTTCTGCATTAGTACTCAACTCCTAAAATGGGCAGTTTTGAGTGAGAGAATAAAAAGAGAAGGAAACAAGCGTCTTTGTTCATTTTTGTCTAATGTATTCCGAAACTGAGGATTTCTAGGAAACAGTTTCTCTACGTCTAAGAAATAATAGTAAAGTTTGCGTATATTCCACCCTCCACATATTCTACTTGTGAAATTCCACTGGGTATGTTATTATTGTATTCCAAACAGCTTCGTGGTAATGAGGAACCTGTAGATGTTTGATTTCCGAGATATTTTTTAACTTTCATCCGAATCATATTTTAAACAAATTATGCATAGTTCTGTGATTCTATCCCTTTGGTGTTGAGCTGTATCCTTTTTATTTTTACCATTTAAAAGCTCTCAAATGAATGCGTCAATTAGATTTTGAAGTTGGTTAACAAATAGCGCTGGACTTCGACACACTAAAAGATACGTATCCGTGAACATCGATAAAAGAGTACTCCTTCCATCCTAATTTATGCAATACTGTCATTTTATTTGACATAAAATTTAAAAGATTTTAAAACTTATAATCTAAATCAAATCATTAATATTTATGTAGTTATAATTATTTCACTAAAAGTAAATTGAACATTTTAAAAATTAATTGTTGCTAAATATAAAAATATGTCAATACTTCTTTAGAGTAACTGAAAAAGAAAATGTTTCACACGACAGGCAGAAACATTTAATCCTCATTTCCTCTTTTTTTTTCCTCGTTATAACCAATTCTTAATCCAGCTAAAATCCCAACATAATGGGAAAACAAACCCAAACCAAATCCAAATTGTAATGGTTAAGACTGCATTTCAATCTAAATTTTATATAATTTTAAGATTTTACATAATAAGAACTTCTTGGAGAACGAAAACAAGGTTCACTCGAATATAGGGAAAAACAATACAGAGGAATAAAGATCTCTTGGGCCACCACCAAAATGTATAAAAGAAAATGACCTTCACAGATTTCTAAATGAGATCTCTTGTTAAAAGACCCCAAAAACTAAAAACATAAATACAGAAATTGTAACTAGCCTAAAAACCAAATTCTCCCAGAAGTCCACAGTAACTACAGCATGGTTTACAGAACAAAAATACTTACCAGAAACAGTTGCAAAGCATTCTTTTCTGCTTAACGAGCAAATATAGTGTCTTCCCTTTGATTAAATATAGTAGACAACCCTAATACAAAGTTCCCATAACTTCTGGGCACTCAAAATTCTTTTTCCTCGAAGAGGAAACGACAAAATGAATATAGAGTATAGAAGACTTACTATTGACTGCATCACTACGGGACTACAGACCAATTGCCAATCTATACAGACTTGCTTACATAGGAAGTGAAAGATCATATGATTCATTACCTGTGTACAGAAGCAATATCTCAGAAATCAAACATCTACACGTTCCTCATGACCACGAAGCTGGTGGCAACTACTACTTTCTTCAAACACACCACCTTATTGTAAGGATTCCAAAATTTTCAGATAATGCAAAACTTTAACTTTGCCAATGATTACCAAGTATCAACAGCACCATAACTTACATTTTTCTTTCCAATCCTCTGACAACTCTTTCACCATGATACACAAATTTGAAGAAGTTTTTCTCGCTAGCAGGCTGGTTACTCCTATTGCCTATTTTCTCTTCATCTCGTCGACAAATTTCTGAAGTTATAATACAGTTTCTTACAAAATTTTGTAACTTTGAAGATCATCAGTGCACAAACATCATCACTGCCTTTGGCAATTGAATGGAAAAGCGCAGTAGCACATCTTCATTGCAGTTTAGGGAGGTATATTTCCTAAGCTGAGATAGAGTACAGCTTCAAAGAAACCAACGCTGATCCAAATCATCTTTTGACTATTAGATAAGTAACATTTGCTGGATGGACTAATTTACAGCTTCGAAGAAAAGGACCTGTGGTTGCAAATGCCCTCTTTCACACATAACGAGAACATCATCCCAGCCACCAATTACCTGAATATAAAATATCCATAATAACACCACCTTATTTAAAAAAAAAAACAAAAAATAGAAAGGAAAAAAAAACCAGCATATTACCTTTACAGTTTTGTCATCATACATGATCCACTGTCCACGATCATGACTGTAGGCAAAACAGTGATAATGTTGTCCATAGTAGCAAACCTGAAAGAAATGTCGAGCCATTAAATTATCCATCTTTAGAGAAATTCCACATCAGAATCAAATATAGACTTGTTAAAATTCAAACTGAACTGGAATTCAACATCCAAAAGTACTATGAAGATGATTATTATATTAAACCTAGCAACAACAAAGATATTTTTGCTTAAGCATATGCAGATGAAGATAAGTTTAAAAAAATTTTAAAAAAAAACTCAAACATACTGCACAAGGGAAAAAAAAAGGAGAAAGCTATATTATTTGAGCTATGTTTTTGACCCAAGAACTGGCTGGAATTTAGTGTATGTTGTTGACACAAACAAGGAAATACCCCAAAAAAGGGAATAAACCAGCGTGACCAAACATCCGCATTTACTTCATCAATCATGAAACTATGACTTAATGTATAAAAAAGTACACAATATCACAAGTATTTTTTTCATGAAAGATGACAAAAAGTAATCCTCAATTAGTTGAAACAGTAAAAAATATGAAAAGTTGAACCAGCTCTTGCATACTATTTTTAGAAGCAAAAAACAATTGGCATGGTTTTATGAGTATATATAACAGGAACATGTGAGATTTTTCAAAATAGGAATAGGAATTATCTGAAATATGAACAGGTTTGTATATTCAACACCATTGACTTGATTATATTTTGTCTCGAGCTAGTTAAGGGAGTTTAAATACTAATTCCCTAGCAACAGTGCAATATACAAAGGAAAAAGTAAGCAGATAAAAGGAAAAGAAACATTACAACAGAAGTTAAGCAATGTTTGTTTTTTGGATCAAGACCGCGATAAAGGACGCCGATGTCTACTTCAGTAGATAAAGCTGATAATGTCGCTTTTATGTCATCTAGATCCTCACAAGTATTCTGCCAACCTAAAACTGTCGGGAGGAAGAAATATGTCACGTTAGAAACAAAATACATTCTCTAAAAAAATTACATTACCCATTGGCAACAAAAAAAAGTTAGAGAGAGAAGGAAAGGGGGGAACATCAGAACTAGTTACCCGTTGTGAAA
Source organism: Solanum ossicruentum (assembly GCA_025774065.1). Classification (NCBI taxonomy): domain Eukaryota; kingdom Viridiplantae; phylum Streptophyta; class Magnoliopsida; order Solanales; family Solanaceae; genus Solanum; species Solanum ossicruentum. The sequence continues at coordinate 19,583,591 of JAOTQR010000092.1, read as the reverse complement.
ACATGTGGTGGAGCAGAGAGAATGTGATGAATATAGTTAAGTTTCTCACATCCACCAACCTCAGGATCGCAAGCCAACTGATGGTTCATCTCAACAAGATTCAGAAGCTCATCAAACGAGCTTTCTGGGCACATAACCTAAAAGGAAAGAACAAATACTCTGTAAAATGTGCAAATTGGTTCCCCCACTCCTCCAGATAATGGTAATGAAAACTGCTCATTATCCAAACAATCTCTCTCGTTGAACTTAAAAAGATAATTTTAATTTTTTATTTTTTTTGATAAAGGTCTTTTGATAAATTTAAAAAGATAAATTAGTGAATGGAAACTAAAGCACTATCAAGAAATTGCCTCAAAGAACAACAGAACATGCCTTCATTGTTCGTAGAGCACTAGCATTAATATTATGAAAGAACGATGTGTACTTCAGATGTCTAGACTCCAATCCACAATTATAGCAGTTCATCCGTTCAAAAATATCCATCCCGAAAAGAGAATGCACAGTACAAGCACTATTACAGCAATCCCAAGAGCCCATACAGCTGCTATCTGCAGATTCAGCATCTGAACCACCTAAAGTTGATGTAAATGATCGATGTAGGCAATCGAATATTACACCCAGTACTTCTGAAGCATCATTCATTTGAGCCTGTAAGTCAATATCTTGTTAATTGAATTAAAAAAGCTGAGTCCTAACAAAATATGAAGTGCTCGATAGAATTTCGCATTTACCTCCTGAAAAAAATTACTATCAGGATAAAGGTTGCTAAGGGCAATTCTCAGAGAAGTAGGGGCAATAGCCTCTCTCTGCATCTCAGTTGAAGCCGTATTCAAAGCAGTGAATATGTCATACAAAGCACATACCACACATGGATCACCCACATGAACATGTCCGGATGATGATCTTCGCAAAAAATCATCTCGAAACTGTCTTAGATGCCACAATGACTAAAATGTGGCAAGAAAATAAGAAATATCAGAGGACAAACTTGAAAGAAGAAAATTGAGAGCACGACAAACAAAGATAATTTTTCAATTATAAATGGATTAGCACTTGTAAACACTGCTAACCTGTATAATGACATTTAGAAAGCAATTATATTCTCCAACTTCATTCTTTAGCCCAGTGCCATACACTTCAGCCATTTCTTTGACATTTCCAAAACTAATTTCATTATGCAAATCCCCTGTTTCAGAGATCATCCTCTGTGCCCCTGAACTTGCCATCGAGGGAAATTTCTGATGTGCATGGAATGCATCTGAAATAGAAAGAGAGAATGAGGACAGAAGTCACTTGAACTATAAGGCACATGGAAAATATTAAAGCAGTTAATTCTTCAAGCAAATGGAAGAACAAAGCTGCCACCAGTTTTCAAGCTATAGCACGTCATTTTCCTTCAGAAACCATTAGAAAGGGTCTTAGATTTGACAAAGGATGGGAGAAACAGAGGGTAGATAAATAGTCTTCTGATCATCAAGCTTGAGCAGCGATAGAGCATAGCCTAGACAACTAATTGTCCAAAAATAAAGAACATCCTAAGTTAACAAACATTAACACTATCTTGGGAACTCGTTCCCAAAAATGAAAGATAAATAGGTATACCAGCATATCAAGACTTTGGCGTAAAAATAAAGAACACCCTAAGTTAATAAACATTAAAACTATCTTGGGAACTTGATCCCAGAAATGAAAGATAAATAGGCATACCAAGACTTTGGCGTACAGCTCTCTTAAGGTCAGCTTGGAACCTTTCTTCATCATCCTCCTCCACATGTAGCTGTCTCAATGTCTTTGTTCCACTATCTCTGGTACCATTATTTTCTGCGGTTGAAATCAAATGGTAATGAATTTAGTTCACTTCAACAGAAGCAGAGCACGGAACAGTTTGTAGTTGAAATTTCAAGGGAAAATATTGGAAGAGCACCTATTTACACCCACCAATTTGTTTTTAAAAAAAAAAAACAAAAAAAATCTAGAGAGGATTGTGGGGGAGATCAAAAAGGTACAGGATCTCAATTTGGCCCAAAACTGAGTTCAACACCTAAAGTTTCTTTTGTAGAAAGTGACTCCAATTTTGTTCATAGAATTGGTACTAAATAGTGCTCTCACTGTTTAGCTACAGCATAACACACCAACTTGAGTATGACGAAGTAATGCCACAATTATATCACTTATCTGAACCAAGATGAATCACAACTTCAAAGTTTAACCAATGAAGAAATGGAAAGAGATGATTTGAGTTCACAATGACTGTTGCTAACACAAACAGAAATTAGCTTGGGTAGATTTGTTTGTTTCAAAGATTCATATACAGGATGTGGTCTAACTTTAGAAGCGAGCAAAATTGACCAAAAAGTACCATTACTAAAAGCCATCATAATATTTAAACTTAGTAATCTATCTTTGATCAATTGATAATGACCTCTTTGTTTCAATGTTTCAAAGAAAATGTGTCATCAAAAATAATAAAAGAAATTATGTTTTATTGGGTTAACAAAACAACCCTCCTCCTTTCTCCGGGCTTGGGACCGGCTGTGTTATAGAGAAGACACTAACTACCACACAGGCGGAGTTATCACATGAATGTCATTCCTCAACAATCCCGAAGCTTTTTCCAACGTTAGGCACTGACATTGATTCCACATTCACCTTGCATATTTAACAAACTACTGAACACCAAATGATAAAGAAGCAAGAAAGAATTTGATCTATAAAACAAACATGAAACTGTTCTTTTTTTTTTTCACCCTTCGGGTGGCCCAAGTGGTTTGAACTTGGGACTCCCATGTTGGGTTTTGTCTGGTCGAGCTTGTCGCACCGAGCTTGCCTACTGTGGATTACCTCTCCTGTGTGGTTTCGAGCTACTGCATAGGAGCGGGGGTTTTACCCTGTGCGCACCCAAAGGGTAGCGGCTACGAATTTCCCTTGTCATTGAAAAAAATGGAACTGTTCATTTTTTCCTAAAACCAGGAAAAGCCATGTGATTTCCGACAATACCAACCTCCCTATACAAGTAAAAATAAAACCAACTAGCATAAAATGCAAAACCATCAACCATCCAATCAAGTTGGAGAAGCAAAAGAGAAGTCACCACTCAGAAAAGCAGATAAGCCACATATATAAAAGTTAAGCAAACAACTGCAGCTCACCATGTGAAGACTCCAGAGCTTTTGATTCTCTAACTTCAGTGTTTTCCCTTTCAGAAGAACCAAATTGATAATTCCCCTCACTAAATTTAGACGAATCTTTATGGCGCCTGCCTTTTCTTCCAGATCGTTTATCAGCTATCAAAATACCATCCTCTGGAATTCCTTTGTTTGACAATCCTGAATAAGAGAAAAATGATAGCATGTTCAGATGACATCAGCCTAACCTTGGAACATTTGGTACAGAGTATTTAGGAAGCATAAATTATTCCTATCACATATCGATTTAATACCATCTCTATGCGCCATTCTTTCTGGAAAGCTCTTTGAAAGACCTTCTAAACTGTTTGGTAATACATTGTTCTGCGTCAAGGAAAGTCAAATGTTACAAACACTTCATAGGGCCAACCCAATTATAGCAGCATCCTCGAAAATAACACCAAGGCATTTCAAGGCCTTAATTTTAACTTTTAACGATATAAGAAATCCAGAATTTAAATTTTTCAAACAGAAAAAAAAACAATCAGAGAGTTAACCTTCTCATTACTCTTCCATTGCTCATTGATTTTCTGATCAATCTCACAACCCTTCAAGTAAGTGTCAGGATTCATTCTTTGATAAGAGTCAGGATTTGTAACTGCATCCATATTTGCAGTTCTCTTATGTTGTTCAGCCAGATGTTTCAGCTTAGCCTCATTCTCAATTCTTCTTTGATACTCTAAAGTTTCTTCGAGCTTCCTTTCCTCGGCTTCAAGCTCAATCATACGTTTGTACTCCTCTTCCTGTAGATCTAAGGAATTACCAGTTTGAGGAATTTCACTCTCTTGATCATCTCCGTCATGAGCAAGTGGAGATGAGCTGCACCAAAACACACTTGGAAATATTAAAGACCACAAATGGTTTTGCTCAGATGCATAACTCGAGGGTATGTAAATGGAGAAATATGTTGTTAGGAACTAGAAAGAAGCATACACATGATCCACAGTCTCATGGTGAAGCACATGCAACTCATTACCACTGTTAGCCTGCACAGGTATGAGGAAACAGGTTATACCTTCACCCAGCAATACACATAAACAACTGCATCAGAAACAAAAATCTGACCCACAGCTCAAACCTTTAAATCCTTTGCTTTTCGATACTCTTGTTTCTTTTTCTTGTCCTTTGTCTTTTCATGGGCATGCTTAGACTTCTCATTTCCCCCACTTGAACTCTTCTCGGAATCACGTGCAAGTTCAGCCAGAAAAGCTTCCCTTGCAGCATCAGATTTCTCGGTAGCATCCTTCTCAGCCAGGTCCTCCAAGTTTGCCTAAGAATAAGGAAAAGAAATTATCCTCATCAAATGAAGAATGAGAACGGCGAAATGACAAGAAGATAGGAGGACAAACAACAGTTATAGATTCTAAGAGCGTTAAAGATTCTAAGAGCAACATAGGTACATCACAACAGCAGATACCCGCAGAAATGATTTCAATAGAGGCACTAAAATCTGCCGGTAATCTTGGACAGAAACAGGCTCAAGCTTCGATTCCAACTGCTGCATCCCGGTAACCACCCGCATGATACGTGCATCAATTTTGCTAAGCTGCATCAATGAAATTGTAAGATCAAACAACAGCAAAAACAAAAAGAAAAAGAATATTAGACTATAACTGATCCACCAACCTCAATGGAGATATGTTCCTTCTGTCTCTGTATTGCAACTTCCACACTAGAGTCCACCTGATGAAGGTAGTCCTTCAGTCTCCAATCATCCTCTTCGCCAGACTCCAAGTCACAAAATTGAGACGTTCCACCACCATAAGTTTCGTCAAATCCGAATTGATTTACATTGAGAGATTCTGCTTCCTTCAGAACATTTGATATAGCATCCAACTCAGGCCTATTGCTGACAATTGTAGTGTCGTTGTCACTATCTATGAGTTTTTCTCGTCGCTTTCTCAAGACAGAATCGTAGCTTTGTCGGACAAATTCTGTTTCATGTTCTCTTTTTTTACCCTCTTCTAAGCAAAGATCTTCTACTGCCTGCAGTGCTTCCTCGTAACTTAGGTGTTCACATTTTCTCTCACACAAACCCTGGAGGTCATAATACTCCTTCTCAAGCAATCGGAGAATTTCCAAACCTTGCTGACTTTTCTCTTCTCCTGCACGTGTCCATGATGCCAAAGCTGCAGTACTTGATGGACCAGTGAATAACCAGGACAGTAATGCCTCTGGATCAATTAGAACTTCATCTTGATACTGATTACCAGACAAAATTGCTGCATTTCTGTCATTAGAAACTGCATCAGAATGTGAGCTGGAAGAAAGATTGTGCTGCAGGAAATGCTGATCAAACAGCAAACATGAGCTATCCTCACTAAAAACTATTTTCTCTAGTTTGTCAATTCCATGACATCCATTGCTTGTTTCATCCACACCACCAGTTTTCTCAGGATACCTCCCTAAGCCACACGAATGAGAAAGTTCTTGCAAGTATTTTAGTACCTTTTTCAGTTCTTCAGGACCCAAAAAACATATGCACAGAGGGCTTTGATCAATATTGTAATTAAGAAGTTGAGAGCCAAAAGGAAGACCCTGAAGCTCTTCCACCACATAATGCATAACCTTGCTGAGATGAGTTGAAGCAAGATATTTATTTTTAATAAGAGCCTCAAACACAGCACGGATTCTTTCAAGAAGCTTTGCTCGCTCAGGATCATCAGATATTGGCAAGTCTTCAGGAAGTAAACAAATCTTCGGACCACCATCTTCATCACAATCCATATAGTCAATTTCTGAGATTTTATCTTTTCTGCTCTCAGCCATATTTCCATTGAGTCGATCCCCCACTTTCTTCCTCCTAGGAGATGAGTCCCACTCGTCTTCATGGCAGAAAGCCTCCAAATAGCCATCCTTAGGCCCTTCCCCTTCATCTCTTCCATAGGACTCATCTAGAAAACCATGGCCTTGAGATCTTGATTGCTTATCAAGCATTTTCACGGCCGCGTTAATATCTAATGGTTTCCAGGAACAGTTCAGAAGCATCTCAGCCCACTCATTCTCAACATTTTGAGGCAAAACTGACTGCATTTTTGGCAGCAAAGCTCCCATGTGATCATGCACAACATGATGAACGTGTGATTGAGAATCAGCAAAATTTTCATTGCACCGGCAACATCTCCAGAACTTCCATGTTTTATGGGTCTCGGCAAATGGAAGAGCATCAGATAGTACTTCAATAGCCAAACGATCCTTAGAAATACTAAAATGTGTCTTAAGATCTGAAATTCTAATTCTAAGGAATTCTTTCTTCACATCCAAACTTATGGAGTTCCAATACGACTGCACCCAATTCCTTCTCTCTGTGGAAGAAGCATTCTTCTTTGAATTTCCACTCTTCCTCCTATCACCTGCTCTCTGACTCGATCCTGTTGTTGAATCCAAACCTTTATCTCCATCATTCTGTGATTTGACAGTATCTGACTTCTGCTGCAACAACCTAGCAGCAGCTACCCGAACCTCAATCTCCTTTCTCCTCTCTTCAGGTGTCTTTGTTGCCTTCTTAATTTCATTTGGCCTTCTTCCCTGAACCAATCTCAATTCCATTGGGTCCTCAGACACCCTCCTAATTGGAATTAGCCTGAATTTCTCCTCCCCAGTACCTATATTCTTCATCCAAGTAGAAATGGAAGCAAAATTCGACTTCTGAATCAAGTTGTGAAGCTCACCATGTATATGAGATATTCGACCTTCAGGTGTGGAGATCTTCTGTTGACTCTCATCCTGTAAGCTCTCTTTCGCAGGATCAATGGGGTTTTCGATTGCCAATGCTCTTTCACACTCCTGCACAACTTCTTCGTACTCCTTCCCGTCATTTGCTGCTTCATACAACAAATTAGCATAGAAATGTGCAAACTCAATTGAGTGAGGAGACAGTGACACCGCTTTCCTAGCACTCTCAATAGCATTCCTCAAATGCCTCTGCTTTGTATTAGGATCATCAATAATAGAGGCCACCTTCACACAAACTGTGCCCTGGACACGGTGAATCAGGGCAGAATGAGGCGAATTCTCATGCTTAGTAGACAAGTCCTTCATCAACCTTAGGGCTTTGGTATGGTTCCCACGCCGCAATGATGTTAGGGCACGCTCACATTCAAGCTTAATTGAAGCATAAGAAACTGAAGACGATGAACTATTGTTCTCAAAATCAACTACCGCTAGGGCATCGTTTCTACTCAAAGATCCATTCGTAATTGAAGGAACCGTTGAAACTAGCTTTAGGTCAGCATCAACAGACGGCGGTGACCCATCTTCTGAGACCACCGCCGGTGAACTTAAGGGTTTGGAGCGAGGAGCGACGGTTCGCTTCTTATGCCCCATCAAAATTTCTCCTACGTCGATTTAATCGAAGGCATATACAAACCTATTTCATATCCATATACAGAATCTAGCAATTGCGCAGATTAAATACCTAACTATACCTATATCGATACACAGCAAATAAAAAACTTACCGGCGATGAGAGCAACGTCGGAATCGGAAAAAACAACCGATCGGAAAGTGTGAAAAGATATATATGTATAGGTAACTACGTATGGATAGTGTCACTCTCCGGTTGAAGGTATGCTGGGTGTCGGGGTTGGTGGGAAGGCGATGTTTGGGAAGATATGTACTGTTACTGAGCTCTGGGGCTTTTTGGGGGAGAGAAATGGACTTTAGTTAGGAAAAGGGACAAAATGCTGGGGTGGCATTTGTTTTAAGAGATTTTGTTAAAAGCAAAATCGGCTTATAAAATCATGATTTGCTTAATTTATTTAGGTTTAATTTAAACGGAGTAATAACTTAATGATTCTGTTTTTTTACCTATTTAATTTAGTTTATCTTAAAACTTGATTGATATGCAATGAAGATGAATCATTGAGAAACTTCTCCAAGTATTTTAAAACAAAAAAAAAAGGGGAAAAATATTGTAACTACCCAAATATATAATATATAATTACATTATATTTATAATATAGTTTGAAAAAAAATTAATTTATAGCTTATAGTTAGAGTTTTGTTGCCATTTTTTTCTCCTCTCTTCCTCTAGCTCTTAACAATTTCTTGTCAAATATACGATCACATATGTATATCAGTTGCATATATATAATTATTTTGATTAATATACATAGTCAATTTGACAGGTATACATATACAATCCGTTTCTCGCCACTCTCTACTCTCTCTCGGTCTCGCTTGTCTCTTTACTCCCTCTCCCGATCTGGCTTGTCAGATATACAATACATATATATATATTAGTTACACGTATATAATTATTTGACAAATATACATATACAATTTAACAAATATACAATTCGTCTCTCTCCTCCTTCTCTCGATCTCGCTCACCTCTCTCCTCCCCTTCATGTCACATAACCGAGGTTATATCGTGCAATTATGTAAAAATATAGTTATTTGATCATATTAAGTTTCATGTGTTATATTCTTTTGAAAAAAAACATTTGATATATTATATATAGTAACAATATAAAGAGGTAGAATATTTATTGGGCAAGAAAAAAATTAAAGATTTAGTAAGAAATTAGATAAATTATGACTCATTTTAAAACCCATTTCAACCTAATTTGTATCGATTTAGGTCATTTATTTGGATAAAACAATGATATATTTATTTATTAATTAATCTAAGATATATAATTTTTATACTAATAATGTAGCTGATCAATTCAGCAAATTCTCTTTTTTTTGGTCAAATCAATTAATGTTAATTATGACAAATTACTCACGAAAAATATTTATTTTATCTTCAATATTAAAAATAGAAGTTCAAGTCAATAAAAATTAACTGTACCTCTTAATTGATCAACATAAAGATTTTAGGATCCACGTATACTTTTTAATAATAAGAATAGAATAGGGTATCACACACTATTATTTTTATAATTAACTGCTGAATAAATGATATTATTTTTAGAAAATGAAAATAAAGAAAATACACATCTATAAGTGATTATTTTATATATAAAAAGATGTATAATATTTTTTTCTTTTTCTTTTCTTTTCTTTTCTTTTTATTTTTTATTTTTTGTTGATCTCGTCTTTTTGTGTTAGATTTCATATATTTTTTAAAAAAAGTACTTTTTATTGCCTCTTGATCAAAGAAATAATTATAACTTGAAGATTAATAAGTTGAGAAGATGATCGATGAAAAAAGAGAAACTCTTAAGTTTTATTAATCCTACACATTAGTTAAGAAAACACTACACTAATATGTAAAACGACACTAAACCTTTCCTCAAAATCTCCATTGAAATAACTTTTACACAATCAAGTATATGTTATTTTGATTTTAAAAATTATAACTACCTTCATTTCACAATTTTAACTTTTAAGATTTTGTCTTAATAATAAAGAAAAAAATCATAGAAATTTGAGTCTTATAAAAAGTTGTAAAAATTTGAAAGACAATTAATTATTATCTAACTAACTAATTTTGTCTTTAAACTACTATATATTTTTCTTTTACTGTAACTTGACATAATTTTAGGTTAGACTTTCTTTCTTTTAATTATATTATTATATAAATAAATATCACTCTAAGACTATAATGTTAATTTCACAGTAAAAAAATGTATTTACGTATGCCATGCCGACACTTCATCTGTGACATGTCAACACTTTGTCGATTTCACATCAGAGCAACATAAAAATTATCTAACTTTTGTTTTTATTTCATTGAATAAGTACGTTAAGTTCAAAGTAGGAAAAATAATTTATTTTAAGAATGTTTGTTTATTTCACATGCACTTATTGTATATATTTTATATTTCCATGTTGGTGTTTTAATTGTATTAATTTCACCGAGAACTAAAATATGGGGTTAAATAAATAGCTGTAAAATTAAAGTGTCAAACTAATTTTTATTGCTAAGTTCAATTTTTTATACAATTCTCAATGCTTTACTCCATGTCAAACACATTATACACTAATTTTTGTTTATCGATGAAAATCATATGAAGATTGCCTTTTTAAGTCTTTTTTTTTCTTTTAAAAAAAAATCTCCTCCTTGCTTTCATATAATTTTTCATATGCTTTTGGTATTTATTTGAGCCTTAACTAATTTAAATTTGTGATGTACAAGGCTCGTTAATGATGAAATTGCTTTTTAATTATAATTTTTTATTCATATGATTCAAATGTGTAATCTCGAAATAAAAGTGAAAAAATCATATATATTTTATCTTTTTTTTTGTTGTTATATTTCGTTTGACACTCGATAATAATTTTTTTTCTAGTCGAACAAAGATTTTTTTCCTCAAATTATAAGGAATAGGGGTGGACAAAAAAATCAGAAAATTGAATAAACCAAATCGAACCGAATTTCGATTTTTCAATGTCGATAATTCGGTTCTTTTTTTCGAAAACTTCGATTCTGTGGTTCGATGGTGTAAGGGTCTTTAAATCGTGGTGCACCGAAAAAACAAAGTTTTATTATATTAATAATTTAATACTTCTAATTTTTTTAAAATGTTAATTCAAGTCCAACCCAAATTTAACTACTGGAAAGAGCTTTAGGCATTGTAAAAGAATATCATTTGTATGATATGCTTTTGTTGTATTCTTGATTGTTGTATTTAACAGTTGCATAGTTTTAAAAAATCATTTGCAGTTCACATCAGTTAATAAGTCAGCTGCACTTAATAATGTTCTAATTTAACCTCTGCATTAAGTAAGTTGATTTTTAAAAAATTATTTGTAGATGGTGATGTTATGAATTTACAAATATCTATAAAGTATGTAAAATATTAAAATATTGGAGTAATTTATTATATACTATTAATACGGAAATCAATTTTATTTTATTTTTACTTAGCACCAAAAAACTGTTTTAAAAACACCAAAATTAATCGAACCAAATTTGAAAAAATTGAACCGAACCGATCTAGTTTGGTGTGGAGCATGATGCTCATCTTTAAAAAATCGAATACTAAAAAGCCAAATTGAACTTTAATAAAATTGAATCGAAAAATCGAACGCGACCCCTAATAAGGAAAGGTACATGTTCTCTTAATTCTTACTATAAGTTTTCTCTAATTTTTTAATCAAGCAAATGTTATTTGATTCATAATTTAATCAATCTAAATTTCCACTCATATATGTAGAGGTTGGGTGTGCCTAAAGGGCAAAGGCAACAAATACAAAATGTGATTTCTTTGTTAGCTTTTGTTCTAATTTCGTCCTTTACAATTTTGTTACATAAAATTGGAGAAAATTGATATTTTAAAATTCAGGTATCAACACAAATGCTATCTAATTTAAAACAAGATACATCTTAAGAGTGCAACAAAAGAATGTTATACTTAAATGATTGAGCTAAATTGAATAAATTCAAAAATTGATATAGTTACTTAAAGAGACAATGATTCTATAATCGTATTTATTTTAATAATTTATAATGAATTAATATTTTAAAATTCACATGCCAAATTTATTATTACACAAATGAAGTCAAATGGCTTATCAAATCTTTCGTGTTGTTACGTACTTACAATATTAAATTCTATATATACTTTTTTTCTTCTCCTCATTAGTTAATTTTGTAATAGTGTGTTTTAATATATTGTACATCAGTTGAAGTATATCACGTCTAAAACAAAGTTTAACGATTATTTTTAAAATTTTTAATTGATAGATAATTAGACAAACTTTGAACAAAAAGAATAACGTTCCTTCCCCTCTTTTTCTCTTCTCCTCATCAGTTATTTTGCAATAGAGTGTTTCAAATACAGTCTACAACATTTAAAGTATATAATGCCTAAATCAAAGTCTATCGAAATTATAAAAAATAAATAAATTCAATAATTCCTGTATACAAGGTTTAACATGAAGTAAATTAAAATATCATATTCAATTTATTAATAATGCAAGTTTGAAAAAGCAATTGTGAATTTTAAAAGTAAAACATGAGCTCAAATAAAATAATGTCATTTGGAAAAAATTGAATGCATTAACATTGACCAAACATATTTGAAATTTAACGTTCACAAATCAAACTTCAAATACATATATCATAAATTAGGATATCAAAGCTTGCTAGCACAAACAATATGCTAAACTTTGCAAAGTAATTTGTAATTTTGGGAATTAATTTAATATAAAGTGAATAGAATTATAAAATAATACTCTTTTCGTCTCATTTTAATTATCATATTGTTATTTATAATAAATTTTAACGTGACAAGAAAAAAAATTGCAATAATATTCAATATAAAAATTTTATTCACGGGCAATATAGATACAAATCTTTACGATGTTGATAGTTGTTAGGATGTAGCTTTATACTCTAAAATGTATTTTGCTAAGAAGTTGTTGGGGGCACGATGTCCAACAATGCTCCCTCTTTGAACTGACACACACATTTTACTTTGGTAATAAAATCAACTTAATTAACCCCCACTACCCACACACAAAATTAAAAAATACGGTACAAATTTATTCCTCGTTTAATTCTTCTCTTCTTAGATTTTTTTCATAATTCGAGGATTACTAGTGATGTATTTTCCGAACGTAGAATATTTTTAACCTTTTTGAGCATATTTTGATCTCTTTATTAATATCCCAAAATTTATAGATTATTTGAGATGTATCTTTAAGAGAACATAACACCCTTTATACATGCATAACTAAGATTTAGGATAGAGTAATCGTCAAGAAATATAACTGCAATTCAACATATCTTGTCGAGTCCCATAAAATATCATTATCTACCGTTGAACTTTTGAAAGTTAATTTGACTAATTTTTAAAGTTAAATTAATTTGATATTCTTAAATAAAAATTTAAAAATTCAAAAACTATAAGAAAAATATTATTGATTGCTAACTTTTTTCATATTAAAATCATAAAAATAATATTTTAAAATATTAGTCAAGGTATAATCTGACTCTAAAAATAAAAATTATAATAACTAAAATAGGACAGAGTGAGTAAATAGGAAGTAGTCAATTTTTTTTTGATTTACCACCTAGTGTTCAGAGCCCGTGGAGTTTCGACTAAATTCAAATGATGCACTACTGTTATACCGAAAAATGACCGACTTTAAAGAAAAAAAATCGAAAATAAATTCGAAAATCGAGAATCAATCGAAACT
>JAOTQR010000092.1:19524218-19546520 GCA_025774065.1 Solanum ossicruentum | reverse complement strand
AGGGGTAAAAGGGTCAAATTATCCTTTTTTTCAGTTTGAACGTTCAAAAAATGACCTTTCACGTGCCCCGCGAGTGTAATTTACGTATTGTGCCATGTCAGCAACCTGCGCCTATTTGTTGAGGAATTGCTAAGTTGAGAGTTATATTTGTGCATCATAAAAGTTTGAGTTTCAACTTAAAAAATTATGACAATTTTAAGATTATATTTATGTATTATGCCATTTAGTATTGTTCAACTTTCAAACTCAAAAAGAAAATTACGTGAAATTAATCAAAATTTATATTGTTTTTTTTGACTATCGGGAAAAAATTGACAATATTGGTCAAAATTAGTATATATGATTCTTTAAAAAGGAAAAAATTGTGACAAGTATCTCGGTAAGGAGAGGAGATAACAGGGTAGCAGTGATTGGAGCCTGTTAGTATATTTAGTCTTCTACACTCTGTTTGGATTTGGTGGGCAACTTACAAATCCTATTTCTGGACTAAAAAAAAAACCCTATCTTTCTTCAGTGGGTAGTTCTTGCTTAACTCAGTTATCTTGTTTTTCTTTGATGGGTGTTTTTTTAGCACATTATTGATATAATAAATAAAATTGTTTTGAATCTTGAACTAGGAAGAGAGGAAATTGAGCAAGATGGGGGAGAAACCTGAGGTGTTAGATGCAGTATTAAAGGAGACTGTGGATTTGGTAATGGATCTGACTGGAAAAGATCAAATTTTTGTTAATGAATCTTTTGTTGGTTTTAATGGGGTTGTTTCCTCTTTTGTTGCTGTTGTAATTGCAGGAGAATATACCCATTGAAGAAGTTTTTGAAAATTTGAGATGTACCAGAGAGGGTCTTACTAGTACAGCTGCCCAAGAAAGGTTGGCTATTTTTGGGTACAACAAACTTGAGGAGAAGAAGGTGTGGTGATGATGATTACTCTTTTCTTTTTTTTCTTTTTGCAAAATTGTTCCTTCTGTTTCTGATTCTCCTGATGGTCCACTTGGCACTGAATCTCCTGTATATTCTCTTCCTTTTTTGATGTGGTACTTTCATGGGTTAGTTTTCTTTTTGTTGCTGAAATTTTTCCTCTTTTTTCTCCTTTTTTTTGTTTTTTTTTTCTTTTTAGTGTCTTGTCTGTCTTGTTTGGACTTTGAATTGACTCTTTTTAGCTGAAAATTAGATGTCTTTAAGTTAAAGTGAACTGTTACGATTGTTGAAGATTACTGTTTGATGTGTTATAGGAGAGCAAATTCTTGAAATTTTTGGGGTTTATGTGGAACCCTCTCTCATGGGTTATGGAAGCTGCTGCTATTATGGCAATTGCTCTTGCAAATGGAGGAGTAAGCATCGACGTTCTGATTTACCCTTATATGGGATAGTGTGCTGTTTCTTTTGACTTAATTGAATTTATGTTGAATTATATTGTAGGGAAAGCCTCCGGATTGGCAAGATTTTGTGGGTATCATTACCTTACTTTTGATTAACTCAACAATTAGTTTTATTGAGGAGAACAATGCTGGCAATGCAGCAGCTGCTCTCATGGCTCGGCTAGCTCCTAAAGCCAAGGTTCTGGAGTCATCAACCATAATCTGTTATTCAATTGCTATTAGACAGCACGTGAAAGTTGTTAACTTTCATAATTTGATGGGAAGTGTGAGGTCTGAAACTAATTGAAAGTCGTTCCCTTGTTTGCTTTTGTCGATATGTGCAGGTTCTTCGAGATGGAAAATGGAATGAAGAAGAAGCTGCTGTTCTTGTTCCTGGGGACATAATCAGTATTAAACTGGGAGATATTATTCCTGCAGATGCTCGTCTTCTTGAAGGCGATCCGCTGAAAATTGACCAGGTGATTAAGTTTTTACGATTTGATAAGCGGCTGCTCTCTGCATTCGATATTTTGTCTGTAACTGTGGCGCTGAAATTATCTATTGCTTTCAGTCTGCTTTGACCGGTGAATCTCTTCCTGTGACAAAAGGTCCTGGAGATGGTGTCTACTCTGGTTCCACTTGTAAACAGGGAGAGATAGAAGCTGTAGTCATTGCTACTGGGGTTCATACCTTTTTTGGGAAGGCTGCACACCTTGTTGACAGTACAAACCAAGTGGGACACTTCCAAAAGGTGAGTTGAACTTGTTTTGTCTTGATGGTTTTGTATATTAGTTTATGATCTCATTCTTCTGAATCTCACATTTAATGTTGTTGATGACTCTATCAGGTTTTGACTGCTATTGGAAACTTCTGCATCTGTTCTATTGCAGTGGGGATGATAATAGAGATTATTGTGATGTACCCTATCCAACAACGCAAATATCGTCCTGGGATTGACAATCTTCTTGTCCTTCTCATTGGTGGAATTCCAATTGCCATGCCAACGGTTCTTTCAGTGACAATGGCAATTGGTTCTCATCGTCTCGCTCAACAGGTTTGTTGGTTAGCATCTTTATCTTAGGATATAGTGTTTGCGCGTGCCTTCAAAGTGAATTATCATAGTAAAGAAGTTCTAATATGTGATTGCATATTTCTTCATTTTAACTATTCAGGGTGCTATTACAAAAAGAATGACAGCTATTGAGGAGATGGCTGGTATGGACGTGCTTTGCAGTGACAAGACAGGGACCCTTACACTAAACAAGCTTACTGTTGACAAAAACCTTGTTGAGGTGAGAATAAAAGTTCAGTCTTATTCCTTATTCTACGCAGTCTCTGATTTTCTTTTGTTTGTTAAAAATTTTCAGGTTTTTGCCAAAGGCATCGACGCAGATACTGTTGTTCTGATGGCAGCTCGAGCGTCTCGAACAGAGAACCAGGATGCCATTGATACTGCTATTGTTGGGATGCTGTCTGATCCAAAGGAGGTAACTTAAGAATTGCTGACTGAGTGATTAATGCATCCATTTTTGCTAGAGAACTGTTCTAATGCTGCCATTAATTCAGGCACGTGCTGGTATTCGTGAAATACACTTTCTTCCTTTCAATCCAACCGACAAGCGAACGGCACTTACTTACCTTGATGGTGAGGGAAAAATGCACAGGGTCAGCAAAGGGGCACCAGAGCAGGTATGATTGCTATTATCTAGGTAGTCTTTCGTTGCTTGCTTTTACTTCCATGATTGCTTTTTCTAACCAATCACTGCAATGTGGATTAGATCCTAAATCTTGCACACAACAAGTCAGACATAGAACGGAGAGTTCATGCAGTGATTGATAAGTTTGCTGAGAGGGGATTGCGCTCACTTGGTGTGGCATACCAGGTATTTTGCTTTCCCTCTATGATCTGTGGAACTCATCATATTGTATATTAATTGAATGAATCAACTATCTTGCATCTTAAGCATATAACCTAATACTTCTATAGTGGAGAGGAGGGATTAATTACATGTCTCCAAGTCCAATCACTGTGTTAAAAAATAGAGGCTTAATTTGCTTAATTGCGTACATCCTAACTTTCCATGCAGGAAGTTCCAGAGGGAAGGAAGGAGAGTCCAGGAGGACCATGGCAATTCATTGGTCTCCTGCCTTTGTTTGATCCACCAAGACATGACAGTGCTGAGACTATTAGGAGAGCTTTGAATCTTGGTGTGAATGTTAAAATGATCACAGGTATTTCTGAATTTTTTGTTTTTACGTTCAATGTATTGAAACATTGTTTGCAAATAGACTGCATGCTATATTGGTAACTTGGGTGTCATGGCTACCAACCCCTTAATAAAAGGAAGAGAGAAAGGAAAAATATATCCAGTGAATAGAAGTTTCCAAAATTTTCACCAACTTGAGATGGCAATGCACTCTGGTACTAATTCTTAGTATTCTGAGCTTGTTGCTTCAAAGACTACTTTTGATTCATTCCAAATTCTTAATTGGGCTGTGCCTTTATGTTTTTGATTTTTTTATGGACAATATGGACTGGATTATGGTTCAGCTTAGAGGCACCACTTGGTCTTATTGGCTTGAGAGTGGTGTCTATGCCTGTCCCTTGGCATATCATTTATTGTGTTAATCAGGATTTCACAATTGAATTCTAAAGACTTAAATACTTTTTGTCCATCAATTTGTGTTTACCAAGATATTGCTTTTTGGTGTAAAAAGCTCTGATGTAATTTGGGTGGGTGTCTTACTGGTCATGCACTTTTTGCTGCGTCAATGTTTTAACATGTTTATGTGCTTGCTTAAATTTCTTGATGTCTGTTCTCTCGGCAGGGGATCAACTGGCTATAGGAAAAGAAACTGGGCGCCGCTTGGGAATGGGAACCAACATGTATCCTTCATCTGCTCTGTTGGGGCAAACTAAGGATGAATCAATTGCTTCTTTACCAATTGATGAACTGATAGAAAAGGCTGATGGTTTTGCTGGAGTATTTCCTGGTATATATCTTTCAGAAAATTTTTTTATGTCTCTAGTTTCAGGCATTCAATGAGGTACTTGTTTATCAGAATGTATGTCTTTACTGATACCTTGTCTTGCTCATTGCTTTAGAGCACAAATATGAGATAGTAAAGCGCTTGCAAGCTAGGAAGCATATTTGTGGAATGACTGGTGATGGAGTCAATGATGCTCCTGCTTTAAAGAAGGCTGATATCGGGATCGCTGTTGATGATGCCACTGATGCTGCTCGTAGTGCTTCTGACATTGTTCTTACCGAACCTGGTCTCAGTGTCATCATTAGTGCTGTTCTGACTAGTCGAGCTATCTTTCAAAGAATGAAAAACTACACGGTATATATTTGTCTTGTTGTTTCTATTAGAGGTGTAATATTTTGATCCTTATGCATCCTAATTTTTTGCTATATCTTAGCATCTGTTATTTTGAGAGAGTAGTGCCTGATTGTAGTCCTGAATAAGCTTACTGCACTTACAATCTTTCAATGATGTACGATATTGTTAACTTTCTTTTTTTTGCATTGGCAGATATATGCTGTTTCCATCACAATCCGTATTGTGGTATGTGTTTTTGGCTTGTTCTCCTTTTCTCTGTAATCTCTATGATACTTATGTGATATTTTGACATTCCTCTTCTATTTTATGTCACAGCTTGGTTTTATGCTTCTGGCCCTTATCTGGAAGTTTGATTTTCCACCTTTCATGGTGCTTATCATTGCAATCCTCAATGACGGTTGGTCCTTTTCACTAATAGTAACATAGACTATGTTGAGTTTAAATTTACTCTTGCTGTAATATGTGATCCCTACATCTTTCTATGCTTATTTAGTTATTTACATTTACTACAAAAGATATTTACTACAAAAGATAAAGCGTAAGTTAGTCAATAACTCCTATAATTAATGCTATTAACTGGTTCCCCCGTTCACTTTTACTTGTCCACATTTCAAAAATAGATTTTCACTTTATACATAAATTAATATGGGTTTTGTGGTAAAACAATCATATTACCATTGTTTCTTAAGGGACACGTAAAGTCTAGAATGGACAAGTGAAAGTGAACGGAGGGAGTAGTTTTATAATGGGTGTGCCAAAATTGGAAAAAATACTTATTTCTGTTGATTGATAAAAATACTGGCAAAAATTAGAGGATGCACTATGTCTGTGATTATCGATATATCAAAAGATGAGGTAGATTGATAGAAAACGTTATCAGAGCTTTTATCATGTCTTTGAAGTTCCATCTGCAGGACCCTCTTTAAGGTTTAGTAACCTTTTCCTGTGCCAAGGTGATACTAATTTAATATTGTTGGAACAACGCCTGCATTCATGTGGTATACTTAACTAGAGAACCTACAAAAGAAAAAGATGATTTTCTAGGAAAGGCATCCAATCTTCAATTAAAATTGGAACCTGATGGGTGCACCAAAAATAAATAGAAATTAGAGGCTACCCCTCAAATGTACAAAATCATTTTTTATTTCATCAAAAGCTCTCCTATAAAGTTTAGTTTCTTCTGCCACTGCAGTTTTTAGTTAGTTCTCATCTTGTTACAGAGTTTTCTCTACGTCTCACTTCTACTGATTATAATATCAGGTACCATTATGACGATATCAAAGGATAGAGTCAAACCATCTCCTCTGCCTGACAGTTGGAAGCTGGCTGAGATTTTCACTACTGGGGTTGTTCTTGGTGGCTACTTGGCAATGATGACAGTCATTTTCTTTTGGGCAGCATATGAAACGGATTTCTTCCCTGTGAGCATATGAGTTTCCTCTATATATTAAACAAATAATTTCAGTTTTGCAGAGGCGGATCTAGGAATTTAAGAATACGGGGGCACCATTACTTTATTTTTTAAAAAGGGACAAAATGGTGTTGTTGGTCGGGATCGAACCCCCAATCTTCATGCTAAAAAGCAGTCCTTCATCCAGTGAACCAACTTGTCATTTTGAGCATGAGTTCCTTTAGCTAATATTTAATATTCTTTAGGAATTATACAAGTAATATACCGAATTTTTGTCGGATGACCACTGGTTCCCGTGACCCAAAAGTAATATGTAAATTCACCCCTGCAGTTTTGACATGACAATGAACAGCCACTGTCACAAAAAGATGCAGGGAGTTTGTGATGTAGCTTTTATGATTTATATATCATAGAACTAATGAAAGAACATTTTGCGGCACAGACCAGTCATCTTTTATCTTTGAACAATGATGGAGGACTTTCATCTTACCTGTGCTGCAGAACTTTAATAATAGTGTTGTTATGATGACTGTCATATATTAAACTAAATGATCTGTTGATATTGCTTTTTGGAATGTTTAGATGTTGAACTGGTATTAATATGTACTGTTTTTAGTTTGTAATCTCACTCAGTTTGGTGATTTTTCAGCGTGTATTTGGGGTATCAACACTTCAGAAGACAGCAACTGATGACTTCAGGAAACTTGCATCAGCAATTTACCTTCAAGTGAGCACTATCAGTCAGGCCCTGATATTTGTCACAAGATCTCGAAGTTGGTCGTTTGTTGAGCGTCCTGGTTTGTTGCTTGTGATTGCTTTCCTGATCGCTCAACTGGTAAGCCATCTGCTCATTCATTCTGGCAATATTTCCTCAACTTCATCAAAATCTTATAATTTTTGGTGGCTAATTCCTAAACAGGTTGCCACCTTGATTGCTGTTTATGCAAGTTGGAGCTTTGCTGCAATTGAAGGAATTGGTTGGGGTTGGGCAGGAGTGATCTGGCTCTACAATTTAGTATTCTACTTCCCGCTTGATATCATCAAGTTCTTAATCAGATATGCTCTCAGTGGAAGGGCCTGGGATCTTGTTCTTGAGCAAAGGGTATGAGTTATGCAGTATAGATATACATACATGATATATATATTAATGTTGATGCGATATCCATCCAGTGGTATGTAATGGTTTTTCTTTGTATTGCAGATTGCTTTCACCAGGAAGAAGGATTTCGGAAAAGAACAACGTGAGCTTCAATGGGCCCATGCACAGAGGACCCTTCATGGGCTGCAAGTTCCTGACACCAAATTGTTTAGTGAAGTTACCAATTTCAATGAGCTTAATCAGTTGGCTGAGGAAGCAAAGAGGAGAGCTGAAATCGCTAGGTAAAGATTGTCAAGTTGAACTTGCGTTTGTGGGCATTTTACTCTACTCCCTTTTACTCGTTGAACATGCTCCAATGCTTGCTTCAGTTTTCTTCTGCTAAACACATTTGAGTTTTTGCAACTTTTGGTAACCTGAATGCCACATTTTTCATTGCAGGCAACGTGAGCTGCACACACTTAAAGGTCACGTGGAATCAGTGGTGAAGTTGAAGGGTCTTGACATAGAGACAATTCAGCAATCATACACTGTTTGATGGGAGAGCATGTTTGACTAGTGTTACTTAACCGGTGAGTGGGTGATTAGAATGAAGACATAATGAGTGTGAGTTACCTCTGAAGCAACAAAAGTCATAGTAGAAACGTCTTCATCATTTAAAAGTGCCTTATATATCATATACAGTTTTTTTCTTCGAATTCTTGCTTTTTCTTTGCTTTCATGTCTTGACAACATTATATATGTTACAATTGACCAAGAACGAATATTAAGCTATAACAGCATTCAATTATCTATATTCTTAAAAGAGTTTTTATTTCATATTTTAGCAGCATTTGATTTTTGTACTGCTTCTCTCTACTCATTGATTAAAGAAAGTTGGGTTTTTTGCTTTGGTGTATGATGGTGACTTGGTAATATATTTGAGGGAATTTCTTTTATCTGCTGTTGAATGGAAGATTTGAATAATTTTTTTTGTTACAAAAAATAACAACTAGTGATACTTGTGACAAATTTGAGGGACTCTTTTGTATAGGGGGACTCAACTCGAATCTGAGACCTCTGATTAAGAATGAAAGGGTACTTACCACCCTACCATAACCTTTGTTGGTATAAGACATTAGTATTATATCATGAAATAGGATTCAGCAGTAGCCACAACTTACCTTACTACTCCGCTGACTCAAAATTACACAATGAAATTTGGTCTCACATTGCCCCTCCTTTGTACTTGTACCATTTTGCACATGCAAAAAAATACCCCAAATTCAGAATCTCTAATGCTGCAAAGAGGTAATAAAAATGGTCTAAGTTGCCCTTGTTAAGATCCTCAGTCAACCAGTTTGATGTCTTATGAACAACTGACGAAAAGAAACTGCTCAAATAACTTGACCCTGCCAATCCAACAAAGAAGAAAGAAGCCGCGATGCTCCTCATGTTTTCAGGACATTGTTTGTAGAAGAACTCGTTCTCACTGATTGATGTAAATGCCTCGGAAAGACCTGCATTCAGTTACGAGTACTTGTAGTTAATGTTGAAAAATAGCATCTGAAAGTTGGAAATTATGTCTCAACATGAGTTTCACTTCGGTTCTTGCTTAATGAAAACATCCCTGTCAAGTGCTTTCTCTGGTGTTTGTTTTTCATAAATCTAAGAATTTCACCTCTAACTATGAAATATGAAATATCCCCGAGTGTCCTCTGGTGCACGTATTAGTGCATGGTACATGGACACGTACACCATTAGTTACAGACAGCCACAGCAATGCATGGTGCAATTTTGTGAATGAAAAGTGAAAACTTTGTAGTACTACTATTTAACATTACTCCTGAAACCAGTTTTTTCAACTTCAAATTCTCTATTTCAACTTTGTAGCAAAATTGGCAAACAAACATTGGTTTGCAGATGCTCACCTGATAATGCCATCTGAGGTATTAGCCATAGTCCTGACATAGGTGAAATTGTACCTTTCCCCTGAGTCATTGCAAAGGTTCTTCTCCTGTCTTCAACAATGCCTGATGTGATCATTGTTACAATTGATAGAAATATTCCAATTCCCATTTTCTGGAGGAGGGTGATTCCATCTTCTTTCCCTGTGAATTTCCGAAGCCATGGAAGTAAAACGCGATCGTATATTGGTAGCCAAATGGTTATGCAAAGCATGGAAATGACTATGAAAGATGCTGGTGGGATGTGAAAATTGATGTGGCCTAGTTGATTATCACTTTGTAAGGCTTGGAAGATAACATAATTTTGTGATTGAACAACAGAGACATAGTAGATAGTTCCAGCAACCCATATTGGGATTACTCTAAGTAAGCATTTCACTTCTTCTACTTGTTGAATGCTGCAAAGCCTCCATGGATTGACTGCTGATCCATCTGATGAGTTTATCTGGTCTTCTGGTGTTTTAACTGCTGCTTTACTCAAGAATCTGAAATCATGAGCCCTTTTAGTTAGTCAATAATTATCTTTGCTGAATGTACGCGAAGTTAACTCGTAACTTTAATGCTGGAAAGTGGAATTACCTAAACTGATCAGTGTAAGGAAGCATAGAACACAAGGAATTGGAAGGCACATAGTTGAATAGGGAGTAACATGGTTGTTCTGGCAGCTGCAAGTGCCTTTTCTTGAATGCAGCCACGAATACCTGTGCCGCACTTGACAAAGGACTGCCTTTTGGCACAAGCTTGACATATATTTTAGTGCCCGCAAAGAAAAGTGCACAAGAAAGGAACATCATTATTGTTGGGATTGCTAATCCCAGTGACCAACTGACATTTGTTTGGACATACACAATGACAGTCAATGAGAGCATCACAGCAAATGTGTAAGTGAAATAGTACCAATTGAAGAAGCTGCTGATTCCTCTTCTTCCTGATTCAGTATTGGGATCAAATTGATCAGCTCCAAATGCTAAGTTACATGGCCTTATGCCAGAAGCACCAATTACTAGCAAACAAAAGCCTACTAGTAAAAATGTTATTTGTCCTGTTGTTGGACCAACACATATTGGTGAAGCTTCTTGGTCTTCACATTCAGGTGGATGAAGCTTTGAGACTGCTGCTGTTAATGTCAGAACTAGCATTCCCTGTAAATTATGAAATTTGAAATTAAGGATAAAATCTGGTTACTACTATGACAACAACATATCTAGTCAAATCACACAAGTGGAATCTGACGAAAGTCATTTTCCTTACTTTTCAGATCATGTTACTTACTTCAACCGACACATTAACATCATCAAAACACTCTCTGAACTGCTAAATTATTGTTACTCACCAATCAAACATTGAGAAATATTTTCCATGGAAAATATCTTCCCATCGTACCAAACACACTCCTAATCTCAATCTTTTTTCAACACAAGTATTTTTCGACTCTTTTCATGTGCCTAGAAAGAAAACACTGAGGCAAATCCAAGTATCTTTTCATGTTACTTGCTTCAACTCATACTTAAATATCATTATTGATTGTTTTTCATAGAAAATGACTTTTGTTATATCAACAACTCTCAACGTAAATCTCTTTCAAGATGAATATTTGTTATACCAAGAAGGAAGAGATTGAGGCAAATCCAAGGACGTTGAAACGGCCAAAGTATCAGAAAGAAAAGCTCCAATCAAGGTACCAAAGTTGCAAGTTCCATTGAAGATGTTGACAATATTAGTAGCTGTTATGGTCTTCAAATGAAATGTACTTGTGAAATAAACCAAGAGATTTGATGAGCTCCCAATTGTTCCTAGCTTCTCAAATGTCTCATTTCCTGAAGTTTAGCATACAACAAGTTGGACTCGGCTATATGAGCTCATTTCATATCATCGTCACACTAAAGAGTTTAATATAAGCATTTAATATAGCAGACACAAAACTTAAACTACCTATGACAAAGGGCATTGCTCTGATTCCTCTGTATTTGATTTCATCTTTAGTTGATTCTTTGTTAGTTTCCTCCATGGTTGCTAAAAATGTTGTGCTTCTTTTGTTATTACTAAGGAATAAGGCAAGGATGAGATTGGTTATGTAAGAAGGTGTACATTTATTAATTGAATTTTATTCTTTTCTCAATGATAATCACCAATTAAAGAATAATTTGACTTTTTTGTACGCACTATGTGTGGATAAATTTTCGGAAACTATCTTTTGAAAAAAATATATATATTCTGATAAAACTTAAACTACTATGCAATACAACAATAACAACATACTCAGTAAAATCGTACAAGTGCGTCTGAGGAGAGTAAAATGTACGTCGACTTTACCATACCTCTATTCTCATAGAGATAGAGCGGTTGCTTTCAAAAGAACATCATCTCAAAAATATCATCCCCGACAGCAGAAAATACTAGATATGAAACAACGACTGGATATTAAATGAAAAGTTTTAATAACAAGATAAATGACGGATTATAACAACACAATATATAACGACACAATTGCCTCTATTAGCCTACTATATCACAAGGTCAGATATCATCTTACCCCTATTAGCCGTCTAGCATTCTACCCTAATGCGCGACCTCTACTCCTTTCTGTCTAAGGTCATGTTCTTAGTGATACGAAGTTGTGCCATATCTTATCTAATCACCTCCCTCAATATTTTTTTGGTCTACCTTTACCTCTCTGAATAACTCCTAAATTCAACCTCTCGCATCTCTTGACGGAATGTCAACACTACTTCTCTGCACATGTTCAAACTATCATAGTTTGGCTTTTCTCACCTCATCTTCGCTAGTATTAACATTTTCCTAACCCATTACACCAAGTTGTTCATTTTATTTTCTGAGTTACCAAATTAGGCTTATTATAAACAATTATATTGTACATAAGTTATTCTCATTCAATTCCTATAACGTGTAGCTCTTTTCTTCTTCCATAACCAATTTCTTTTTGGAAATGGGACTGAAAATTTTGAGGAATTTGTGAGACATATTTTGCTTCCTAAAGTATAAAAAAAATATATAATAATAAACAAGGGAATTTTTTTGAACAATATTAAAGTAATCAATTGTATTATTCGCTGATATCCATAAAATGACAAGTAAATAAGTTGAAAATGAATTGTTTGCTCACAACCATCCATATATGACTAGGGAACATCCCAATATTAGTGCATGTGAACTAGAATGATCATATCCTTTGGTAGTCAAAAGTGGATTTAAAAAGAGATGCAACCAAATTATCATAATTTATTAATACTATTTAATTACAACAAAATGCTGATTTTGTATAAATATATACAAGTTCACTGGACCAATTCTATATAAAATAATTCTTCCTCTATTTGTCTTAAGGATTCTATTTGTATTAGATTAGTTTTGTAAGGTCCGATGGCTATCGATGGGAGATGAAAATGAGCAAGAGTAACTCGCACTCGTTTGTTCATATTTTATTGTTGTCAAGGCATTTGCAATTTGATTGGCTTGCTTATAACGATGTCAAATTCATGTATGAGGGTTAGTTTAATGAAATCGTAATTTGAAAAACTATAATAGAAATTCATATGATTTGAGGTTGAAGTTTTATTTAGATATTATTTTACAATAATAACAATAACATATCCAATGAAATCCCACAAGTGGGGTCTGGGAAGGGTAGATTGTACGCAGATCTTATCGCTACCTCTTAGAAAGTTTGTTTCCTAAAACCCTCAGCTCAAAACTTAGATATTATTTTACAACAACAACATATCCAGTGAAATCTCACAAGTGGGTCTGGGGAGGGTAGATTATACGCAGACCTTACCGCTACCTCATAGAAACAGAGAGGTTGTTTCTTAAAACCCTCAGCTCAAAACTTAGATATTATTTTATGTGTTTTTTAAATTAAAATACCTTTTAATAGTTTTAAAGTATTTAAATAATATTAAAAAAAATATATTTATAAACACTTGCTTGCCAAAATCCAAATGGGCTCTGAATATGATCAATATCATTAGTATAAAATATTTCATCTTTTTAGTATTCTCGCAAATAATCATATATATGAGTATAAAATAATAGGATTTTTTCTATTTTACAAAATATAAACTTATAAGTCAATTTTTAAATTTGAAAAATATAAAATCATGATGTAATATTTTCAAATCAAATTTTTGAAAAATTTAAAATTTCATCTCATAATTTCAAATCACGAGAAATTACATATAAAATACATAGAAAGTGCTTGAAATATTTTGAATACAAATAATGATGTTCTTTCATTTGTTAAAGGATATGATCTCAATCATATTTCAGGATTGCGTTGCTGTTAAGTTTAATCTAATTTTCAACTTAGAATTTTGATTTTAACAATATTTCAAGGGAAA
The DNA here is from genome assembly GCA_025774065.1 of Solanum ossicruentum. NCBI lineage: Eukaryota > Viridiplantae > Streptophyta > Magnoliopsida > Solanales > Solanaceae > Solanum > Solanum ossicruentum. The sequence goes on along the minus strand of JAOTQR010000092.1, from coordinate 19,533,006 downwards.
TACCAAATAATTTTTCCTCCAAATTTTAACTTCAATTAACTTGGAATATATTTTATTCAAAAACCAAGAGAACAGAAAATGCAGGAAACACAGTATGTGTGTAGCATAGCAAAGTAAAATCAAACGTAGCCGCCATTGATACGAATGATCTGTCCATTAACCCATTCAGAAGCATCGCCGGCCAAAAAACCGACCGCCGGAGCAACATCCTCCGGCACTCCAAGCCTTCCATGTGGACATTCATCAATCGCCTTCTTAATCATCTCCTCCGTTTTCCCATCGTAAAACATATCCGTCGCTATCGGTCCCGGTGCTACACAATTCGCCGTTATCCCTGTCCCTTTCAGTTCCTTCGCCAGTATTTTCACCATTGCTTCCACGGCCGCCTTTGACGCTGTGTACGCACCGTACCCGGGTTTAAACGCCGCAGCTAACGACGTCGTTAAGCATATAATCCTCCCTCCTCCGCCGCGCTTGATTCTGTTAGCGCCTTCTTTGCAACATATGAAAGCTCCACGCGCGTTCACATCGAAAGTCCTGTCGAAATCTTCTAGGGTTGTGTTTAAGATCGACGGGTACTTTGCATCGAGTACGCCAGCGGAGTTGACGAGAATACTGACCGGCGATTGAAAGGCGGATTCTGCAGCGTCGAAGAGGCCTTTTACTTGATCTGGATCGGAGACATCGGCTTTGACGGCGATGGCGCGTGGGGAATCAGAAGTGGAATTGATCTGCGATACGACCTCGTCTGCTTTAGTAGAGTTGGAAGAGTAGTTGATGACGAGCTTAGCTCCAAGAGAGGCCAAGTGAAGTGCGATCGTTTTGCCGATTCCTCTAGAAGAGCCGGTAACAATGGCTACACGATTCCCGAGGTTTTGGGTTACGTTTGCTTCCGCCATGACTGAAGAAAAGCACTGAAATTGCAAAGAGGAAATGGGATTTTGTGGATAAGACACCCAATATTGCTGGCGTGTGCTAATTCTGTGATCCTACAAATTTTGCTAATAGGAGTATTTTATACTAATTTAATTATACAAAAAACACTAGTCAAGCTTGTAATTAAATCAAATAATTTTTTTGACACTTTTAGGATAAAATTTAAAGATACTCAACTTGTGTCATTTTACTTGTTATTATTTTACTTATCGAGATCAAATAATATAAATTTTTATTAATATTTTAAGATATATTTTTCATCATATTAATATGAGAAGAATTACAATTTCTAGCATTTTTCGTATAGTTTTAAATTATTTCAATTTTAGATTTCAAATGTTAAATCTAGTTACTTCAATTTAGCTTTAAAAGTTTAGTCAAATTAATCTCAAAAAACAAAATAATAACTAGTAAAAGTAAACAGAGAAAGTAGGAGATAATGAGTATTCTCATCGTCCCATTTTAACTGTCATATTATGGTTTTTAAAAGTTAATTTGATTAATTTTTAAAGTTACAATAATATACCTTGTGAAATCTCATTTATATGTCTCTCCATCTTATTTTATATGTTACCATTTGACTTAACACGATTTTAAATCAATCTATCTCTTATCTTGTAAATAGAAATGAATATTTACTTGTATATTGTTTTACTATATTATTTGTCTTCCCCTACTAAGAGTATTTCACATGGACATCTAAGAGAGTAAAATGATATACTCTCTATTTTTATTTATATGATATAGCTAGACTTGATTACCCACGATCTAACGGAACTTGATCTTGCTGAGGATATGACCTTAGATAGAAAAAATGGAGGTCGCGAATTAGAGTAATAGGCTAATGGTAGGGCTAAGGATTTTGCCATGTATTCGCATTACTTGTTATATTATGTGTTAGTTTAACTTATTTACATATTATCATTATTAGTCGTTATTTTTCTGTTTCCTTCCCCTTTTGTCATATCTAGTTCGTTCTTACTTACGGGTTTTGAGACGAGGGTTTCCAGGAAACATCCTCTCTACTTTTATGATAGTGGTAAGGTCTGCGTATATTCTATTCTTCTCAGACCCCACTTGTGGCATTATAGTTGTAGCTAGATTTGATAAAAAATATAATAAATATATAATTTAAAATAAATTATAAATATTTATATAATTATAAATTACATGTTTGAGTGTGTAATTAAATCCTCTTCCACTTTAGGGAATAAATCGTTTCAAAATTCCGTATATACAAGGAAATAACTACAACTTGTACTATAATTTATAGTTTAGATATACATTTAATAAAGTATGTCAAATTTACGAAAAATTTTAAATATTAACTCAAACTTAAATAATGTAAAAAATAATTTTAAGATATAATATGGTGTCTCTGAAAATTGATAAAATTTCAAATTGGGGTTATATAAAAAAAAAACAAATCAAAATGAAAACAGATTGAAACTGCCGATAAAAAACTCTTGCAAATAATAAAGTCAAATGAAGCCGCCGTTGACACGAATGATCTGTCCATTAACCCATTCAGAGGCATCGCCGGCCAAAAACCCAACCACCGGGGCAATATCTTCCGGCAGTCCAAGTCTTCCATGTGGACAGTCAGCAATCACCTTCTTTATCATCGCCTCCGTTTTCCCAGCGTAAAACAATTCCGTCGCTATGGGTCCCGGCGCCACACAATTCGCCGTTATTCCTGTCCCTTTCAGTTCCTTCGCCAATATCTTCACCATTGCTTCCACGGCCGCCTTTGAAGCGGTGTACGCTCCGTACCCTGGTCTAAAAGCCGCCGCTAACGACGTCGATAAGCATATAATCCTCCCTCCTCCGCCGTGTTTGATTCTCTTAGCGCCTTCCTTGCAGCAGACGAAAGCTCCACGAGCGTTCACATCGAAAGTCCTGTCGAAATCCTCGAGGGTTGTGTTTACGATCGACGGGTATTTTGCGTCCAGTACGCCGGCGGAGTTGACGAGGATGTTGACCGGCGATTGGAAGGCGGATTCTGCTGCGTCGAAGAGGGATTTGACTTGATCTGGGTCGGAGATATTGGCTTTGACGGCGATGGCGCGTGGGGAATCGGAGGTGGAATTGATCTGGGATACGACGTCGTCTGCTTGAGTGGAGTTGGAGGAATAGTTGATGACGAGTTTAGCTCCAAGTGAGGCCAGCTGGAGTGCAATTGCTTTGCCGATTCCGCGAGAGGAGCCGGTAACAATGGCTACCCTATCATGGAGTGAGAAGTTTTGGCCTTGGGTTGATCGGGCCTCCGCCATGACTGAAAAGCACTGAAATTGCTACTGAAAAGGGGAGAAAGGAAATGGGATTCTGTGGATACACACTGAAGATTGCTGTAATATATAAATATATATATGGAGTTTTGACCTTCGGAAGCCATGGCGTTGCAGGAAGGAAAACCACGTCACTGCTCAAGTCACTCTGTAGTATTGATAAAGCTCTTTACTAATATGAAAATGTCTAGGAAGTTGAACAAGACCACCAAGTCCTCATTTTTGAATAAATTATTAATAATTGAATAAAGTATCTTGAGCCTGGTATGGGAAATTGATGAGGATGTCATTCACCGTATTTATGATGTGGAGCGGAAGAAATACAAAGTTTACATAGTAGAGGTAAGATCAACTATGTTATATGGTTAGATTCATTATATTGTATTGATTAAAGTATTGACTAGTTAGGAATTTTCACATTCAAAACATGAAAATGTCATGGATGTGTGTATATATTGGCAGAGATGGAATTCTCATATTTAATTTCTTTTATGTTTACTAACATATATACAATTCTAACCAGCTGTCAATCCACCCTTTAATGTCTTTTGGATGTGGTTGTTGGTCTTAGAAATTGAAGCTCACACCTAATCCAAGAACGTTTAAATGAGAGTAGAAGAGAAAAAATAGATGATTGGAAGAAACTAAAGAATAGGAAAAAAGAGGATAGACATTCCACATATTGGTATATGGGCTTCTGGCAATACTCGCATTTTTGAAGTGTTGGTTTTCAACGATTGAAGTAAAAAATGACAACTTTATAAGTTAAAGCAAAAAACTTGTGTCCTGTAAGTAGGTTTTTTATGCTTCCTTTTTAAATAAATGTATATAACCAGAAAGTAGTAACAGCTTGGGGATGTAGCTCAGATGGTAGAGCGCTCGCTTAGCATGCGAGAGGTACGGGGATCGATACCCCGCATCTCCATTCCTTTTCTCTTTTAAATGATCTTGCCATGAGTTATTAGACCTTAGAAAAAAATAATGTACTCCTAACTAACAAATAAAGTAGCCCCAACCCCCCTCCCCCCTCCCTCATTTTTTAAATAAATTCATGTTGTGCTATTCATTATTAGTCGTTCTTTCTATTTCTTTTCCTTTTTTTCCTTTTTATCATATCTAGTTCTTTCTGCTTATGGATTTTGAGATAAGGGCTACCAGGAAACAACTTCTCTACTTTTATGGTAGTGATAAGCTCTGCGTATATTCTACCCTCCCTAAACTCTACTTGTGAGATTTTACTGGATATGTTATTATTGTTGAAATCCATGTTGTGCTACTTGTTTTTTCTTTTCCAACAATAAAATACTTTGTCTTTTCTGCATTGTTTAGAAATATTATCAAACAAGCAATGCTATAAATGATGGAATGTCTATTAGACTATTACTATTTGAGTATATTTATACATATTTATTTGATGACGTTATAAAAGAATATATAAACTTCAAATTCCCTAATAAAATGGCATATTGACTAGGTGCAACACATAATCTAAATTAAACTCGGTCCATGTTTATGAGTAAAGCGATAGATTACCAACAAGCACTTAATGAGGTTCCTTCTTATCTTTTTTTTTTTTTTGTTCCTTGATGTGTGATATTTCCTTTGACATTTATCTTTTTAAAAAAATCAAAAACATAAATTCTAACCAAAATAGTACTTTAACGTCCATCTTACATTAAAGAAAATATCCAATTTAGGGCCCACCTAATGTATAGATGAAGATAAGGTGGTAAATGAAAGTTATTGTTAGAATTGACTAATTAATTTTTTAAAAAAATAAGCAAGATAATTTAATTCATTACGAAATTTATTACGTAATTTGGTAAAATCAAGAGGAAATTTCGGTTAACGAATATAATTAAGTTCTGAATTATAATTCATTTTATGTTATTAAATTCTAAATTTATTATATATATATATATATAAAATTTAAGATACAAATTCATAAACGACACTCAAAATTCACCTCTAGCTCGAATCAAATAAGTTCATTGTCAAACATTTTTGGAGAGAGACGGACCAATGTATAGACTTTTCTGTAAATAAATATACTTTCTTTATCCCATTTTACATAACATTCTTTATTTTTTGATTTGTCTCAAAAAGAATATCATCTTAGTCTAATTGAAAATAATTCAGTTACCTCTAATGAAATAATTTTTAGATACACAAATATTTTTTTAGACCATAAATTTTATTATTTTCTTTTTTAATATTATGTTAAGTTAAAAAGTACTCCCTCCATCTCATAATAATTGAATTTTTGAAACTTTTTTCAAGGTTCAAAATAGTTGAATTTTTCAAAGTTCAAGATGAATGTTTGAAACTTTTTCCATATTTGTCCTTGCATTAATTGAGCTTTTATATTTTCTAGGAAATCAATTACACTATACATTTATGATTTTACAAAGGGCAATAGTAAAAAGTAAGATGTAAATTTTGTCTTTAAATATTCTTCTTAATATGCACGTGAACAAACGAATGAAACAATTAGCTAGTGACATTTAATTAATTAATATATGTCCTTTCATGTGCCTATTGATGTTTCCATTTTAAACTTTTTGGGGAGATATTTTCAATATTCCTCCAATAAGAAGAATCAATTAAAAGTTCATCATTATACGGGTGGACTTTATATCTATTCTTATTGACTTTTTTGACGCTTTATCTATTTTATATTAATTGAATTTTTAATATTTTTTTAAAAAAATTAAAATAGGTGAATTGTTTAAAAGTTGAAGATGAATATTTAAATTTTTTTATATTTAACTTTTTATTTATTAAAATTTTATATTTTTTAAAAAATAAATTACATTATATATTTATGATATGCAAAGGGTAGTAACAGAAAGTATAGTTAAAATTTTATTTTTAAATACTTTTCTTATATATGTGTATTGACTCATAAATTTAATTAAAATGGAATGAAAGAAATATTAAATTAATCATTAGTCGGATCCTATACTTTGTTCCTTCCCAAAACAAATAAATATTAATTAATTACAATTTAAAGGGCACAACTATAATGAAACTTTTTAAAGTAAGACACCAGCCCGACTAATATCCTATATCTGAATAATTAATGTAGATGAGCAATTAGTCTTTGAAGAATTAATATTTTCATAATTTTAGTAATTCTTCTTTATAAATTATTTGTCGCATATGAAAAGAGCTCGTGCAATTATATTAGTATTTAAAAAATAAATTTAAAAGTAAAAATATCTATTTGAATGCTGAAGTGAAAATATGTCAAATCAAATACATACTATAAATCTCTTTATTATGAATATTATATTTTATCTTTCATATAAAAGGTCAGATCGACATAAATAGCATTATGATGTAAAATTTTTTACATAATAACTTGAATATGTAGCACATATATAAAATTTGAGAAAGTCCTACATAAATATTCTATCATAACGGATATTTAAGAATCCTTACATAAAATTTTAATGATTTTGAAAAGAAAGTATGAAAAAATAATTTATATAGAACTTTTAATCAGCTATATTGAAAAATAATTTATAAGTGTCTTACACATTTTTGCAGCTAGATATAAAAATAAATACTAAATATTTTTAGAAATATATTTTGAAATTGATTTACAAAAATAAATTTTAAATCCTCCAGCACGGGTTCTTGCACAGCTCAACCTCGTGAAGTTGCAACCTTTTATCTCTTCAATTACAACAGTTACGTTGCTAAGAATACAAGGGACATGATAATTAAATGTTAAGTCAATTTTATAAATATATAATTCACAAAAATATTTGTGTAATTTAATATTAAATTAATTTTATGAGTATATAATATAAAAGTATTTATATTTTTTTCACGTATAGAAATATGAAAATATCAAATAATTGATAATTTTTTATGAATCTAAGAGTTCACGTATATTCCTTCCCAGCTAGTTGTATTGAAATGACGATGGAAACAAGTTGTCAATTAAATTAATATTGAGAGGAAAAATATTCAAATACTCATGTAACGTAAATTGTTAGTTTTATTTTTGAATTATTAACATTTTTAAAAATATTTTGATAAAATTTCAATTCTCACTCCCAACCCTCTGTTCCCATATATAAAACCCACCCACTCTAGTTAGCGAGAAACCCATTTCGATTCTTAAACCCTTTTGCTAGCTCTTCCCTTGCTTTGTAAGTATGTTTATGTAGATGATGATACTTTATAGAATTTCAGTTTTCGTACTTGTTCTTTTATGCTAATCGTTTGTGTGTTAAAAGTTAATCTGTCAAGATTCGCTTGCTAGTTTAATCTAGGTCAACTCTGTAAGATTACTCCCTTTTGTTTCAATTTATGTGTTAATTTTTGAAGCTAAAGTAGATTTGATCAACTTGATGTTATCAAATTAAAATTTGGATATTTGAAAATTATAAGAAAGTATGAAAAAAATTACATTTTTAGATATTGCTCAAAGTTCGCTTAGTTTTATTGCAAGAAGCCACATAATTGGGATGGAGGGAGTACTTATAAACAGAATATTGATACTCTAGTTTCTTTGATGCCATGGATTTAGTTTCTTGCCTTGTTGGATTGAAAGTTGTTTTTTGGGTTTGAAAGGTAAAGTAGGCTGTGAAGTTTCTTTCTTTAGAAGTTTGACAGGAAAATTCGATTTCTATGTCTATTTGGTGGGATATCCCTTTTGTAGATGAATACTGTACCTGTTGAAAACAACAATTTTGAACTACTGACGTCGTGTCATTTAATCTTTTCTTGGTTAACTGGGATTTTATTGCAAATTTGTAGTAATTTGTAAAAGAAACATTACCCATTTTATCCCAAAAGCCTGACTAATAGTTGATCTTTAGTCCCTTAACATATTACCCCTTTTGGATTGTGAACTTGAAGTGTCCAAATGTAATCTGTAAACTTACTATGTCTTCTTTTCACTATAGAAATTATTAGTCGAAATTGCCCCTTGATAATGTCAAGTTCTCTTGGTGTAGTATCTTTTTGAGTATGTTTCATGTGTGAATTATGCGGACCATCTGCCTTATCGCGCAATCTTTACAGAGTATGAGCAAAATTTGTTGTGTATACAAGTTGATCATTTTACAAATAGTTATAAACTGTAAATAGCTATGCTAGTGTTTTTGATGCCCTGGGTTTTAGTTTATTGCCTTTGTAAAGTAGGTTGAGAAGTTCTCTTCTTTAGAAGATTGGCAGGAAAATTCAGCTTCCATATCAATCTGATGGGATCTTCCCTTTATAAATGCATATAGCTAGCTGTATAAACAGTAATTGGACTGCAAACATCTTCACATGAATTTTGGTTCTTAGTTAACTATGAGTTTATTGCTAATGCTGCTGTAAATTGTCACCAGTAACTACTTCCTCTCACAAAAGAAGAAAAAGAAACATACCTATCCGTCCCAAGAATTTGAATAGAAGTTCATCTTTAGTCCCCCGGAAAGTATCAAATCGTAGTTCAAAAGTATTAAACCTTTTTGGATTCTGAACTAGAGACGCTTAAGTGTAACTTGTTAACTTAGTGCTATGTTGTTCAATTTTTCATTTGAGAAATTATTACCAGTCTA
>JAOTQR010000092.1:19507197-19524118 GCA_025774065.1 Solanum ossicruentum | reverse complement strand
CAAGATGTGCTTGAGCCAGGTTGCCACTTTCTGCCTTGGTGCCTCGGATTCCAGTTAGCTGGCTATCTCTCCCTTAGTGTGCAACAACTGGATGTTCGCTGCGAAACAAAGACAAAGGTCTAATATTTGTTCAGAAACAGTAATTTCATTGACTTGAAACAAACTGTGTTAGTTCATCGCCAAATCATCAAAGTCTATCACAGTTTGCACTTTGACAAACATAACTAGGTTATGATTATTCAGTATTTATACATATTATGACTTGATATATTTATTGTAACAAATGTGCAGGATAATGTGTTCGTAAATGTTGTGGCATCAATTCAGTATCGTGCCCTGGAAGACAAAGCAAATGATGCTTTCTACAAACTAAGCAACACTAAGGGTCAAATTCAGGCCTATGTTTTTGATGGTAGATATTTAACCCACCTGTTTTAACAAATTGATTACCTATAATATAAGCTTGTTGTGTCCACTGTCATATAAAGTTGATTACACAGTAAAAAATCTTTGAGAAAGAAAATGTTAGCAATGAAAGAAAAGAGATTAGTTCATAAATAAGGCAATCTTTAAATATTCTAGCAGAGAGAACACGAATAAAGTAACTATTCTAATAGAATTTTGGAAGATAAATCTTTAACATAATTCTAATCTCATCTCCAATGTCAGAATCTTAAACCATTTTGATCGAGTCTTCATCAAGGTCATGAACTATTTTAACCGGGTCTTCGATGATAGCCTCTTGAACTTTTTCAATTGAATCTTCGATAATCATTTCTACGGAGTCTTCATCAACAAAACTGTCAAGAACTATTTCAATCGAATTTTCAACACCACAATTCATGATTAAAACAAATATAAACGGGCCTTATGGAAAATAATTTGTTGAAACTAAATTTATGCATTTGTTTCTGCAGAAGAGCTGTTATCTGAACCTTAAGTTTTCAGATTACTGTTTTTAAAAGGATTTCTTCAGCAACTATAACTTGTTTTATTTCTCGAGACTTCTTGTCTAGGACTCATCAAATGAAACTGTTGAAGTTTACAGAAATATGTTGAAACTACGAGGCAAAAACAGATCAGTATAAACAGTCCTTATGGAAAATATTGCATCATAAAGATAATTAAATGTACTTTGTAAAAAGTGTAGTTTAATTTTTTTAAAAAGTTTAATTTTATTAAAGGGAAGGGTAATATTGGAAAAAATTTCAAACATCTATCTTGAAGTTTGAACAATTCAAATATTTTGAACACTAAAAAATACTCTAAAAAAATTCAGTTATATTGAGACGGAGGGAGTATTTTATCTCCAAATTTCAAGTCTCAAAACTCATTCGGATTCTAACATTCTCATTCAAGCTTGAAGTCTCCATCTCCAATCTTCTTCAAGTTCTCCAAGAGCTATGGTATGTGGATTTCTTTCATAGGTTCCTTACGCCCATGATACCTAAGATTCCTTTTACTCTAAATTATACGATTTAAAGTTAATTTACTCATGAGTTTTATTTATTATGAAATTCACTACACACTATGTTGGGGTTTATGAAATTGTGACTATGTTTTAGGCTATGAATCTACGATCTATTGTGAGATTTGATGAAGGGTTTTGATGTATATTGCTTGAGGGTGTTACCAAGTATCTATTAATGGTTTTACATTGGATTTTCTAGCATGAGAACACTCTTGAATTACATGATTTTACATTAGCACTACACAAACGCCAAGTGTTTTATAAAATATCCAGGTATGATTTCTTGAGGAATTGAAGGTCCAATGCATGTCTTATTGAAACGAACCCAAAAGTGCCCGAAATGTGCCTCTGAAGTGTTCAGAATCTTAATTTTCATATATCTTAAAATCCGTGCATTATTTCAAAAATACGACTTCATATTCTGGTTCAGGTGGTCAAAATTAGGGGGCGAAGGGTCTAACCCGAATTTTAGATCAACCGTTCAAAATCCAAAAATTGCAAAAATACAATTTAGGAGGGTCAACTTTAAATAGGCATATCTCTTAGCACCCAAAGAATTGGGTGGCCCACAACCTACCAAATTAAAGATCTTTGAATTAGCTTTCCAACACACTTGGTTTCACCTCATTCGGAGTTTGGATGAAGAATTTATGCTCGTTTTTGTAGAACTCATATGTGCAGAAATGAAAATTCCAGTGAGTAATCCATGCTGCTTTCGCGATGCGGAGCAGTGTTATTTTGGTCCTTTTTTTTTTTTAATTCGGTCCAAGACTTTCAAGTCTTGGGCCTAAGGGTTCCCATACTTGAAAATACCTATACTTAGCCTTATTTCACCCTCATACCATCCTAAACATTCCCCAATACTCACTCAAACATTTAGACTAATGTTTCTCTCAAGATTCAAGTCCCCAAACCTTTTGTGGGTCCAAGGATTTCCTTCAAGCTTCAAGCCTCCATTTTCAATCTTCATCAAGAGTTTCCTCAAAGCTAAGGTATGTGGGTTTTAACAATTGGATTTTTTCACCCATGGTGCCCTAACCTCCTTTTTACTTAATTTACATGATTTAAAGTTGATTTTACAAATGGATTTTCTAGTATGAATTTGTTTATGAACTATGTTAAAACTATATGAATTTGTGACTATTTTGCCATGTTTTGAGCTATAAGTCTTGGATTTATTGTAAGATTTGAGGAGGGGTTTTGATGTATATTGCTTGAGGGTGTTTCAAGGTGTTGATTGATGGTTTTACATTGGATTTTCTTGCATGATTTCACTCTTGGATTGCATTATTTTACACTAGCATTACACACCCGCCAAGTGTTTGATAAAATGCTTTTTAAGGATTCTGTAAGTTTTGATGATCTATTGGTTGATTTATGATCCAAGTGACTCTATGATGATTATGAGCTTTCTAAAGATATAATTAAATCATGGAAATATTGATGATGTCGTAAAGCTGGGTTTACGCTATTTCTTAAAGAGTCTATATCTTATGAGCCCTTTAATGTTGTTGTTGATGCAGGGGTAATGTTTGATGATAAACTATTCTTATATTTGAAGTTGGACTCACCATTAGAGATCAGGGATGTTTTAGAGTTACGCCTGTCATGATTTTATGTTTCTCATAAGTTACTAAAGTATGTTTATTATAAGTATTCCGTGGGATTAGACTTAGCACCGATAGATGGAGGGTTTGCTCTCTTTTCTTGGACAATGTGCCACCATAGGACTATGATATACCCTTGCAATACTAGTTGATCAACTTAGTACACTTTCTCTTGAGGTTCTTCCCAAAATTGGGTCATGCTCTTGTAAGGTGAAGTTCTTAATGAAATCCTTTCCAAAATTGGTTCATGTTCCCGTAAGGAAGGTTAGTTCATATGAAATTTGGTCATGTTCCTGTAAGTTTGAAGTATCGTTTACCTTGGCAAGTAGACCACCTTTTTACCGATGAGGGGTAATTATCGGGATTCAAGTTGTAGCTCACTTGGTCTTATTCTATGTTGGTTGGAGTCTCATCCCACACTTATGTACTATGTTCTATGCAATTGGAATGACTTACAAGCATGTTTTACTTTAAGCATTGATCATGCATGCCATATTATTATTATGCAAATCTATTGCTTATAATTATGCATTTTGATTATGATGCCTATCTCTTGTTGCATTGCATCCTATATACTTAGTACATTCAAATGTACTAATACATACTCTATGCCTACAAGATTTCACCATGTAGGAACTGGTTCCCTTATTGATTCTCCTATTCGCGGTTAGACGGATTGTTCAAGTTAGCATTTGGTGAGTCCTCATGTCTGGGGACAATATGTATCTTCTCTCATGCTTATGTTTCAATTATATCTTGTATATTTGGATTACCTATTGTCATTGCTATGAGGTGAGCCTGGATGCTTGTCTTGGACCCCGATAAGTATCTATGTTTAGAGGTGATGTTGGAGAAGTTGTGTATTATGCTTGTGCTTGACTCATCTATGATATTTAAGTATTGCTTCCTCTTTCTCTCTCACTCCCTTAGTACCAATTCTCCTTGTTTATGTTGTCTCTTATTATCATTTTTAATTGCTTTCGCGACTAAGGATGTGTAATGATATGCTATGAGGCTTGTTTTGGGTTACTTCGGGTTCTCTATTTGCCAGTCACGTCTAGGCCCTAGGCTTGGGTCATGACAAAGATGGTATCAAAGCACTAGGTTGATAGATCCTCGGAGTCCAATACACCGCGTCGATTAGAGTCTTATTCATGGTTATGTTATGCACCACAACTATGAGTAGGAGGCTATGAAACGTTTTAGGAAGAGTTTCCCTTCTTCATGTTCTAAGTCATGCTATAGAGTTGCAGTGGGTTTTTCCTTCTTAACAATTGTTCCTTGCTATGCTAGATCATGCCTAATAGTCGAGGAAAAAGGGCCCAAACTCTCGAGGAGCAACCTACCAATGGTGAACTCCGGGATGCTCTCACTATGCTTGCCCAAGTTGTGGCCAACTAAGTCAACCAAGAGGCCCAAGCCCCTGATGTTTCTATCTGGTAGCTAGGGTAATAGACTTCATGAGGATGAATCCTCTGATGTTTTATGGCTCGAAGATGAAGATCCACAAGAGTTCATTGATGAGGTCTGCAAAATTTTTTCTATCATGGGTATTGGGCCGAATGAAAAGGAGGAGTTGGTGGCCTACCAACTCAAAGGGGTAGCCCAAATATGGTATGATCAATGGAAGAGGGAGAAGGAAAATGGTAATGTGGAGCTTTGGGAGGAGTTCAAATTGGCTTCCTTAATCGGTTCTTCCCTCTTGAGCTTAGGGAAGCTAAGTTAGTAAGTTCCAAACTCCCAGTGGCCGATTTCCTCAAGGCCAAGAGTCGCCCAATGCTTCCAATGAGAGGTTTGCCAATGATAAGGTGCCAAATAAAAGATTCTAAGGAGGTATCGAGGGGGGACAAAGCCTAGATGTCGGAAGTATGGGAAAGGCCATTATGGCCTGTGTTTGAAGAAGTCTAATACTTTCTTTGGTTGTAGTGGATTTGGTCACAAAGTTAGTGGTTGTCCTCATGCTCAACCGAGGGTAGAGATGCTATTCCTCAAGTGGCCCAAGGAGGGGATGAGGTACCCGATGTTGCCATCAGTAAGTTGAAGTTTCCTTTGACTTGGATGTGTATGCATTGATGGGTTCGACGTGTCCTTATTTCTTTCATTGCTCTTACGGTTGCTAGTGGTTTCCTTGTGTGTCTCAAGTTGTTGTGTGGGATTGTTGGTGTTTTTTCCATTGGTAGTTCTATTGATGGGTAAGGCTTTTGGGGCTTGTTTCATGATCTTATTGCTTTAGGTCTTGTCTTGTGCTTTTGTTGAATTAGCTGTGGTGGTTTGATGGCATACTTGAGGTAGATTGGTGGCATGTATGGTATGTCTTCATTATTTGTACGACCCGTAGGGTTAGATTCTAATTCCCTAATGATATCGTCTTTTAGTAGGAGGTTGCCAAGTAGTAGCAAAAGAGGTAGGTCCATTCTTGTCTTAAGGTTCAATTGATCTCCAAGGGTTTCCCCATATTCTTATTGCATAGAAGTCTTTTCTTGTGATCTTGGTTGAACTTAGCTTGATGTGTTAGAGGTCTTAGGGTAGTTTGGGCTACTTGCATAGCATGTTTCCAATGAGTGTAGAACCCATAAGGTTGTAACATGATGGTTGAGGATGGTTGACCTATTAGGAAAACTACAATGGGTTAGTCACTTCAATAAGGTTACCTTTGGTTTGAGCTTTGTCCCCATGTGAACATTATTAGTATTGGTGGAGTTGTTTGGTTGATTTATGCATTGGCTATGTTTATGGGTCCCTAGAATAGGGTCTTAAACCCTACCTTGATGTGTTGGAAGTGACCTCTAGTGGTGAAGTATTGATTTATTTAGAGATTATGAATTATTTGGGGGTAGTGTTGCAAGTCTTGGATGATGGGGGATTGTTTGCTAAATATGATAAGTGTGAATGGAAGATAACAAGAAGGTGGTTAGAACTCTTTAAGGATTATGGTTTAAGTGTACTTTAGTTTTCCTGATAAGACTAATGTTGTGGTTGGTGCTCGAAGTAGGGTGTCTATGGGCAGCTTACTTATGTGGATAATGGTGGCAAGGAGGAGGCTAGTGGGGTCTATCAGTTGGTTACATTGGAAGTTAGGTTAAGAGAAGTTGAGAATGGTAGTATAGTGTTCTTGGTGGTTCCAAATCTTCTTTTGGTGAGGAGATCTAGTTTAAGCAAGCCTTAATCCCGCCTTATTTGAGTTGTAAGTTTTGGGTGAGAAGACGATAGGTGGAGGTTGTCTCCCAAGGGGGAGATGGTGGTTGTGGTACCAAGTGGTGTTAGGTGTATTTAAGGTTTACAATTGGGTTGAGGATTATGAGTCCTTATAGAGTGTAGTGGGAAGTTGGTAAGGTTGCATAAGTTTGGGGATTGCCTACGGATAGGGGTTTGGTTAGTCCGGTTCTTCATGCTTCTAGGTTGAAGGGATGTGTTGGTGACTCTAGTGTTATGGAACTCTTTGAGGTGGTGGCTGTTTGTGGAGGATAAGTTGACTTAGTATGAGGTCCCGGTGGAGGTACTGAGTACAAGGGTTGAAGAAGTTGATTGATAAAAGTGTGGTGTTGGTCAAGGCCCTTTGGAAGAGTTGTCTATTCATATATGTTCCCCGAAGAGCCGATGCGGGCATGGAGAAGCAATATCTGTATTACCTTTTCACAACCCAAAATAGGGCCTAAACGTGACACGGCGAAACAAGCCTCTTAACTTATCATTACACATCATTGGTTGCGGAAGCATTTAAATGACATAAAAGAGTAGAAATAAAGGCAATGGGACCAAGGGGAAAGCTTGCACAACATTGTAATCAAGGGACAAGAGTCGGGACTCATATCATAGATACATAGCATGTCCAACAACACCTCTACTACATAGATAAGAGCAGGGGCCAAGACAAAGCAACCGGACTCACCCTCACAGTCTAAATAGAAAGTAAAGAAGAGTGTTTCAACATATAATAAGAGAATCATATACTAAGGTCCCCAAAGTGGAGGACTCACCAACTAGTTTGAATAGCACCGAACTAGCCACGTGGAGGAGGATGATCAATTTGGGCATCAGATCCTTAATGGTGACATCATCTAGGCATAGAGTATGCGTTAGTACATTTGAATGTACTAAGTATGTGGAATGTAATACAACAATAAGTAGGCATCATATTCAAAATGCGTAATATTAAACAATAGACATAATATAACAATATGACATGTATGTTCAATGCATAAGTAAAACATGCATAAGTAAATCATACTCATATAGAATATCATATGTGTAGAAGAGACCAAGCTAGCTGTTCAAGGTATGAACCCCTTGGTGGTTGTGTGGTATAAACCCCTTACATGGTTGATGGTAATCACACCTTACCAACACGGTGACGAAGTATAAATCCCTCGCATATTTGATGAGTATAAACCCCCAACATGGTTACTTGGGCTCTTGTCCCCCCAGATCAGGTATGGTCTAATGCAACACTTTATATGGAGTATATCATATACATAAGCTCATTTCATCATTATAACATCATTCATCTCATATCTCATGCTTTGGACCTTTAATTCCTCAAGAAACCACATCTGGACATTTTATCAAACATTTTGAGGGTGTATAATGCTAGCATAAAATCATGAAATATAGGAATGAAATCATGCAAGAAAATCCATGGTAGAACCATCAATCAATAGCTTGCAACACCCTTAAGACATATACATCAAAACCCTTCTCAAATCTTAAAATAGATCAAAGATTTATAGCTCAAAACATGGCAAAACAGTCACAACTGTACATAGCTTTAAATAGTGTGCAGTGAATTTCATAATAATTGAGACTCATTTGTAAATCAACTTTAAATCATGTAATTTGAGTAAAAGGAGTCTTGAGTATCATGGGTGAAAGGAACACATGAAAGAAACTCACATACCTTAGCTTGGAGATGAACATGGTGAAGATTGGAGATGGAGACTTGAAGTTTTGAAGCAGAACCTTGAGGGAGAACCTTATCTTGGGATGAGGGTTTGGGGACTTGAATCTTGATAGAAATATAAGACTAAGGGTTTGAGTGAATATAGGGGAATGTTTAGGATGATATGAGGGTGAAATAAGGCAAGTATGATAAAAACATGGTTGGGAGCACTTAGTCCCAAGACTTAAAAGCCTTGGACCGAAACTGAAAACTAGCACCAAAATAAAGTTCGTGCGCATCGCAAGGGTAAGGTGGATTTCATTTTGGAATTCGTCACTTGGAACTTTGAAATTGTGAATTGTTCACTCAAAAATTGGGTTAGACCCTTTTCCCCCTAATTTGGAGCCCCTGAACAAAAATATGAAGTTGAAT
Source organism: Solanum ossicruentum (assembly GCA_025774065.1). NCBI lineage: Eukaryota > Viridiplantae > Streptophyta > Magnoliopsida > Solanales > Solanaceae > Solanum > Solanum ossicruentum. The sequence continues at coordinate 19,515,732 of JAOTQR010000092.1, read as the reverse complement.
TTTTGAAATAACAAATGAATTTTGAGATATATGGAAATTAAAATTTTGAGTATTCTAAGGCATGTTTTCGGGCACTTTTTGGGGTCGTTACATACCTTCATTCTATTCGAACTTATGATGACATGTCAAGTCCCTTTTCTATGATTCCAAGTCTTGTATTTCAACCCCTATGTCATTGCATGCACTCAAGTTTATGTTGACAAGTTCATGACAATTTTGGCACTTATGTTGAGGTTTTGAAAATAGTGTTTTAAAAGTGTATTGTTGCATTCTTGTTGGGGATGGTCTCTTTATGATTACTCTTCTCTTGTACATTTCTTTTACATTTGAAGACAAATATTCCCAAGGGGGAGATATTAAAATGAACCAAAAAGTGCCCGAAAATGTTCCTCGGAAGTGCCTAGAATCTTAATTTCCATATATCTCAAAACCCGTGGTGTACCAGCTGCCAGCTGTCTTTTCTGTGTAATTTTTAGGGTTATTTTGTAAACACTATATATAGTTTAATTTAGGGTTTTTAAAGGCGAGATTCGAAATAGAGATGTTTTTATAAACCTTGAATATACTTTCAAGAAAACTTTGAGGTTTTGAGCTTATTTTATCATTTTCTCTTGGAAAACCCAATTTTAGCGATTGTAAACCTTGGTTTGTGCTTATTGTTAATTTATCAAGCTTGTGGTTTGCAACTTGTAGTGTCTTCATTCTTCATTGCTTGTGGTAAAACTCTCAACTATGTCTTGTATTTACATTTTTGTTGGTTTTGCCTTAGCCATGAGTAGCTAAGCACCCACAACTTGGAGTTGTGGGAACCATGTGTAGTTGACTTGAGATGACCTAGGTTTTATTGCATTTCTATGATTGGGGTTTTGCATGTATTACCTATTTCTCTTTATATTGGTTGTTGTTTGGTGGTGGCCAACACCAAACCCCGCCTACTATCACGATCCCAACCAAGGTAGTGATGAATAGGAAAAGGGAAATAAATGACATGATTCGATTGATGTGTTCTCGTGTAATCAACCAAACCTAACCAAGGAGAAGTTGATTGGGACAATAGGTAATGATTAGTTGGCACGCCATGGTACAGACCAAGCACCATGGTGAAATTCAACCTTCACCTTCACAAGAGGACTGAAGAACCTAAGTTACTGTCGTACATGCAAATCTCCAATTGTAGTTATGTTATCTAGGGTAATCGAGTCAATGAACCATGGGGAACACAATTCCTAAGTTGTCCCTAAAATTAAGTGTTTTCTCGCTTCGTAGTATAATGTTTATTTTACTTTGTTCTTTGAATCTCAAAATTCCCTTCACGTTCGATTTGATTCTGGGTTTCCGCTGGGTGATCAATGAACTATTTTATGCCCTCCTCCCCCCACTATTTAGAGATTTTAGTTAAAAATTCTTGAAATGATTAATAGTGAAGTCTTGTAGTCAAGCCTTGTATTCATTGTGGATTTGACCCAATTGCTGATAATGACCACTTTCTTATTGGAGCATGAACATCATCAGCAATCCCTTCAAAAGTGACCCACTTGACTACATTTATAGCAACCATTAGTTCCCATTTGACACTTCCCTAACTGGCATTTTCCGTACTATCTACATGATGGATTTCCTTTATGTCCTCGAGCTACACTTCCTTAGGATGCAGGGTAACCTTGAAGGGCTTATTTCTCTGTGGCCTCAGATTGTATCTGTTATTAGATATGGGTGCACTTGCTGGTGGTAACGCATAACTCCAGGGTCTCTACAGAAAGAGAGACCTATTCCCATTCTCTTGCTCATGCTTACTATGTTCATGTCCTATTGACTCAGCCTTCATGCTCCAAGGTTCTTCCATCTCAAACCCCTTGTCCTCCTCTACCCATCGAGCATATACAACATGGTGAGCAGTAAGCTCAAGTCCCTCAGTGTTGAAGATATTCCTCGGGTTCATAAAGCATTTGGAAGGCATGGTCTGCAAATGTGCAAGTACGATTCAGGAAAGAGATTTTCTAGAGTTTAAATCTATAGCACGAATCAGAATAAGAAATAAGTGTAACCATTCCTAATATACCATAGCCTCCCTATTATGGATGTGGCGTGCTTCACACCAATAATGAAGACTCTACTAGACACGACTTCATAGACTCCCTAGGACCCTTGAACTCTATGCTCTAATACAAAGTTTGTCACGTCCTGGGAGGGTACCCTTGGCATGGTCGACACTCAGAGACTATTACTAGTCCCTAAGTGAACCACTTGGCCTCATCGTCACATTATACTCGACAGGGGAAGAGAAAATGCTCAAAGAAAAGACTGTAAAGTAATCAAGTAATATAAAAAGAAACTTTCAATAAAACAAAAGTTGAAAAAGGAACAATACTCAATATCCTCGACTTAATGTCTATGAAACCTCTACCTCTAACATCTAGATGGTACCATGATAGGCCATGACTAACCAACTCAAGGAAAATAAAATACTTAGTGAAAGGAAAAAGCTCCTTCGAAGGTAAGGAGCGCTCACCATCTCTAGAATCAGGAATCTGAACTTCAACGGTGCGTTTGCTGAAGTCCTCTAATACCTGCCTCTACATCATGAATGATGCAGGCCCAAATGGGCATCAGTAAATGGAATATTCGAGTATGTAAGAATGGCTAAAGTAAACATATAAGGCTCAACTCAATTCAGTAAACTCGACTCAGATGTCAACTCATTCAACTTATGACTCGACCCAGTGAATATGCAAGTTTAAGGTTTGAAATCATGCTTTAAGATGTGACTCAATGTTTTTATGCAACCCAGTTTGAAAATCAAGATATGTTTTCTCAACTGTCGCTTGGAAGTTTCTCTAATCGACATAACTATCCACCACCATGAGTTTTGCTGATACATAACTAAAACGTCGTTGTCGTGCCCATCCTAAATATGCCACGGTAAAGGACGTCAACCTCTCCTCTCTCTTGGATCCAAAGAGAATGTCCATCTATTGGGATGTGAACCACTAGTTAACTACACGATTATCTTTTGCTGGCAACGTAGTTCTGGGTGTTTCTCTCACTCAACTTGGTGCTCAATACACTTTTTAAGACTAAAATGTGATCACAGAAATTAACTCAAGCTCTTCTCTTTGACTCATCTCACTCAAGTCAACTTAGTTCTCAATAGCTCAACTTAATTACTCAACAACTCAATAATTCAGGACTATCATTCATGCAATGCAACTCAAGACTCAAACTAACTCCCTGTAAGACTCCAACTCATACGATCAATGAAATCTCATAGAACTCATACTTAGCACATATAACATAGTAAATACTCATCTTATGCATATACAAGAACATGTACTCCTCATCCACAACTTACTCAAGCTCATCAAAACACACATTATCTCATCAATTCTCTCTTCTCAAAACAACGTTCCACTCAATACCCATACTCCTTTAAAATCAATGTTCATGCTCTTTAAAGACTTTTTAATATATATATGTATGTGTGTGTGTATATATATATATATATATATATATATATATATATATATATATATCTGTTCATCAATGCACAAAAATCATCATCTCTACTAAAAAACATATATAACCTTGATTTAAATTAAGTACTTTATTTAATGCATGAAAATCATAAATCTCAATATTAAATAATGCATGGGGAAGCCATGATCATTAACTCAACTAGGGTTCATAGGAAAGTAACCGCGAACAACAATTCTAATAATAAAATAATAATAACATCAATACATACTTATATAAAACTCAATAGAACAAGAATTTGCTCAATTGGAATTTGAAAACTAGGATTTACCCAATTCATTACTCATTAAAATAAAAACTTAGATATGGCGCGTGTGGATGAACTCAATCCAATACTTTAGGTATCCTTACATATCTGGATTGAAGCTTTGGACAATCAACCTCAAGGAACTCTCTTCGAACTCCTCAATTCCTCACTCCTCTTCTCTTTTCTTTAGTCCTAGTCTTTTTCAAGGACTTAGAAAGGCTTAAGAATGGGTTAGAAACCCTATTTATACTTAAAACGAACTATTTTGATCATGGTTTGAGTCAAGGAGGGGTTTGGCAAGGTCTGGAATGCCCTCATAAAATTCAAAAAAAGTCTATATTAGGACATGGGGTCCGTGACACGGACTTTTGCTGAAAATTCTTTGAGCGATTTTCTAATTCTGTAGAATTTTTTTGGACAAAATTAAGTGTTGGTCTGTAGTGGAGTGTGTCGCACACGTGTCACGCACCCTTACTAGAAGTCACTTTTGCATTCAAAAATTATCTTTTGATCTGGTTGCTCTTAAAATCAATCGAGACCACTTTTCCACTCAATATTTCATGTTGATCACAAATCCAACCTAAATTTGCCATCAGAGCATTAAAAGACACGTTATGGGCATATATCTCCTATAGGGGTATTTTGGTAATTTTACCGTTGTTACAACTTACAGGCTCATTAAACTTTAGTAAAATTTGGTTAATACAAGCATTCTCAGGGTGAGTTTGCTTCGTTTTTAGCATTGCTTCTTTTTTCTTTCCGATAAATTGACTAATTGCACACACGTTCAAGGCATCATAATTCATCTTCCTTAGCTTCAGTCACTCATATGTATAGGGAGTTGAAACTCCTTTGAACAATAATGTGCTTTAGAAAATCAGAAAAGGAACCAAATCTAGACTCAGAGTGCAAAACCTAATTGGTATAGTAGTTTTTGCAACTGGTAATATTTAATTTTTTTTGTAGTAAGATATGATTTGGGAAGTTGATTCGAACTAGTGATTCAACACCAACTTTTAATGTCATTGCTACGAGTTGATGTCTTAAGGAGAGAGGTCGATCGTGAGAATGAAATCACACAATAGAGTTGGGAAAAGCATAAAGGTTGTGTACTACCACAACGGAGTTCGCAAATCACACAGTAGATTTCTAATGCTTAGGATCTTCACATTTTTCTTCTAAGTCAAGTACAAGGTGCTCTCCTAAGTTCTTCGCCTTATTTCTGCAGGTTTCTGTTTGATTCTTAATCATGTGCTCCTTTCATTCACAAATCTCAGTGACTATTTCAGAGATGTTCTCCTGCAAGTGGCACAATTCCCGCTAATTGAGGTCGTTTATCTCTTTTCTTGTTCTTAGCCTTATCTCTCTTCTTAGCTTGTTACTATTATTTTTTTAAGTGATTGTTTTGATGACTAACAAACTTATTCGACGACCAAGTTGATGATCAGGTTGTATTGCAGAGGATATGTGTGGGATATAACTGTTAAGGTTGTCTTGGTTGGTGAAATGTCACTTTCATTATACCGAAGGACAAACTATCCTTTTGGTGTCGTCCATAGCAGTATAAAAGGAGTACGTCCATAGAACAAACACAACGTTTGGACAAAACACAAAGTGAATATTTATTTTCTTCTAAAAGTTCTCTTTTGGCCCCTGTTAAGAAACTCAACAACTACGTTTGAGGGACCTGATAAAAGAAGTCTATAGTTTCTTTTATGTACGTTGTTGTGTTGTGTTGTAACATTATAATATCACTTTCTAGTCTATAAAGGAAAGTTGATCATTGCTTTATGTTTTGGTTGATAGTTGTAGATCTCTTGGCTTGCCTAAGCCTTGAGGTGTTTTGGATATTAGTCTAACTTCATCTAGAAGGTAAGAGTATAGACTAGTGTTTGGTTTTGTTGCTCATGTCTTATAACTAGGGTTGCAAGTGGGAATGGTGAGGGAGTGAAGCAAATAAACCGTGTGTGTTGTATTTGACTAGTTTGCTAATTCATTTAGTGGATTTTGGGTGGTGGAAATCTTGTTGGACAGGTAGTGGTTATTTCTCCCTGGAGTAAGGAGTTTTTCCATGTTAGATCCTTGTGTTAAGTTCCTTGTTCTTCTTCTTTGTTTAGTTTTATATTTTACTACTTCAAGGGACCTGGTCCTTTACTACTATGGATGCATATTTTCTTAACAAGTGGTATCAGAATAGTGATCTCTAAACGGTTCACACCTAGAGATTGTATGAAGATACGACTGTTCTACTAAATCTAGAAGAAGCACAATCATCTACCAGACCTCTGAGATTCAATGGTCAATTTTATGGATGGTGGAAGAATCGAATGTAGGACTTCCTTATGGCTGAGGACAGTGATTTGTGGGACATTGTTCTTGATAGACCATATATACCTACTGTAGAAGTTAATGGAGGAGAGAAAATCAGGTTGGTTCTCGAAACACAACAAAAATACTCTGAGGTAGACCAGAAGAAGATAAAAAAGAACTATAAAGCAAAGAAACTGATTGTGTGTGGTATAGGAGCATAGGAATACAACAGGGTATCAGCTTTGTGAATATGTAAAGGAGATTGGAATTGCCTAAAAAATGCTCATGAAGGAACTAAGAAGGTAAAGGAATCTAAAGTGGATATGCTTACCTCTCAGTATGAAGATTTCATAATGATGGAAGGAGAATTGATACATGATACGGATGCCTAGTTCACATCCATAACCAATGAGCTGAAGTGTTTGGGTGAACCTATAAGCCAGAGTAAGCAAGTGAGGAAGATTCTCAGGGTACTTCCAAAATCCTGGGAAAGCAAGGTTGATGCCATTATGGAAGCTAAGGACCTGAAAACATTGACTATGGATGTCCTCATTGGTAACCTTCAGACACATAAGTTGAACAAGCAACATAACACTGCCAAGAGAGAGGGCAAGAAGGATAGGTTTTTGGCTTGGGAATCAGCTCATAGTGATGAAGAGATCGATGGTTTAGATATGGCTTATCTCACCAAAAGATTCAAAAAGATCATAAGGAAGAACCATGGTTTCACAAAGAAAGGGACTGCTAGTAGATTTCAGAATAATGTTGAGTCGTGTTATGGGTATGGAAAGCCAGGGCATTATGTTAGAGAATGTCCACAAAGCAAGAATGACTACAAAGACAGCTCCAAGTTTGGAAAAGATAAGAGGAAGGACCAAGTCCCTGAAAAATTTTGAAGGAAGGCCGCAATTGGCACGATAGTGATGAAGGCACTGGGAGTTTGGGGAAACTCTTCTAGTGACTCTGAGAAGGCTGAACAACCTAAAGATTCCTCTATGTTAGATGTGAAAGATGATGATGAGATCTTTGACAACCTGTTTGTATGCATGGCGCAATCTGATGATGATGAAGAAGAAGAGGTAACATTGCTTGATCTAAAAGAAAATATAGATCTTTATTCAACCAAGAAATTAAAAAAAACTTGCGTTCTCATTGATTCTATCTTTGAAATGACTGTTGGAAAGGATTTGTTAAGCAATAGTGTTGATGTCTCTCAAGATGAAAAAAATGTTTTGAAAAATCAAATATCTGACTTGAAGGTGAAAGTTTTAGCTTTAGAAGCTGAAAACAATTAGCTGTGGAACTTGATGGAAATTGAGTCAAAATCTAATGCTAATTCAATGGTAAAATCAATTAAAATGAACTTATCCTAGAGGAGAAATTGAAAGATTCTGAGTTGAAGTTTATGCTTGCCTTAGAAAGGAATGTTGTGTTAGAGAAGAACCTGGTCAATGTAATGGATGACCTAAACAAGTCCTTGAAATGGACCACTTCATCAAAACTTCTATGGAGATGACTAACCACAGAGGACATGAGAAAAAAGGAGTAGGATATGTGAACGGAATTGATCCTCCTTACAATCCCCATAGTAAATTTGTTTCTATGGCAGGCAACTTGTTGTGCTTACATTATGGTAGAAATGGTCACTTAAAAACAACTCTAAGAAAACAACATTCTGAATACTCTCAAAATAAGAAAGTGAACATGGGACCAGGTCCCAAATCAAAATGGAGTAATAGACAGCTGTCTGCTTGGACCAAGAAAAAACTGATTGTGCCTCTATCTCCTTATTGGGAATTCATATTGAAATGGTTTCCAAAAACTTTCAAGTAAGCATTATGCAAGAATAATCTGGGGAAGCAGTCAATGTTCGTTCATGGATAGTAGATGCTCCAAGCATATGACTGGAAGGACTAGAAACTTCCTTTGTATGGAATAAGTTCAAGGTGGTAGAGTGTCGTTTTGTGATGGCAAGAAAGGATACATAATATGAATTGGAAAAATTGGAAAGTCTTTTGAGAAAGTTATTGAAGATGTGTACTAAGTTAATTTGTTGAAGTACAGACTTCTTAGTTTATCTCAAATTTGTGACAAAGGGAATGAGGTGAAGTTCTTATCTAACAAGTGTAGTGAAACTAACTTGTACAACTAAAGAAGTGATCCTTACAGCCAAAAGGTGTAGAAATATGTCTGTATCTGATCTCATAATTACCAAGGAAGACAAGCTTACTTGTCTCAAAGTTTAGGATGAATCAAGTAATCTGTGGCATAGAAAATTGTAGAGAAAAATAAAGAAAAAAGAACATAAATAATTTACGAGGTTCGGCAAGTGGTGCCTACAACCTCGGGCTAAACTCTCTCTTTTCTGTGTTTTGAGAGGTATGGCATTAGGTCAATATATACAGGAGCTTGGGGCTCTATACAAGGCAGCTGAATATTTACAGAAT
>JAOTQR010000092.1:19496461-19507097 GCA_025774065.1 Solanum ossicruentum | reverse complement strand
CTTTCTACAAACTAAGCAACACTAAGGGTCAAATTCAGGCCTATGTTTTTGATGGTAGATATTTAACCCACCTGTTTATACAATAGATGAATCTGACGATTCTCCCCTGGAATCTTTTCCTGAGAATAAATTTTTCAGTAGATAATGCTAACTTTCACCATTCTATGTTTATATTTTGTCAGTCATTAGAGCAAGTGTTCCAAAACTCAATCTTGATGATGTTTTCGAGCAGAAAAATGAAATTGCAAAGGCTGTCGAGGATGAACTTGAGAAGGTAAGCCAATTCTTCACATTTTTTTAATTGGTACAAGCAGTTTGATTTTTCATTGGATCTCATACCAGTGTCATTTTGATCCTTTACAGGCTATGTCAGCTTATGGATATGAAATCGTTCAGACACTTATAGTTGATATCGAACCAGATGAGCATGTGAAGAGAGCTATGAATGAAATCAATGCAGGTGGGTTTAAAATCTTCTCTCTCTAATTAGGCCTGCTGCCTGTTGGTTCTCAACTGCTCTGACTAGTTAGTCCTAAGAGGACTATATATGTCAGTTGATGGAGTTACCTTGCAGTACCATGTGAATTATTTATGTAAAACACTTGTGGGATTCCACTGGACATGTTGTTGTTGTAAATGTATGATAGATGTAGGAGTTTTGGTGACATCTATGCCTACAATCTTCAAGGACCAGTTTATATGTCCTTTCCCCGTTCATAACTTTTGCGAGTGTAAACAAGGGTTTTGAGGGTGAGGTTATTGTTCTTTTTTCAGTTGTCCAAGTTGATGGTTATTGCATTCTTACTCAGTTTGTCTTGCTATTTTTCATGGCCTATTTATTTTCAACTCTTCAGCTGCTCGGCTGAGGGTGGCTGCTAATGAGAAGGCAGAGGCAGAGAAGATTTTACAAATTAAAAGGGCTGAAGGAGAGGCAGAGTCAAAGTATCTCTCAGGGTTAGGTATTGCACGACAGCGTCAAGCAATTGTGGATGGTTTGAGAGACAGTGTGCTCGGGTTCTCAGTGAATGTGCCTGGAACCTCTGCAAAGGATGTTATGGACATGGTCCTCTTAACCCAGTACTTTGACACCATGAAAGAAATTGGTGCTTCCAGCAAATCATCTGCCGTCTTCCTTCCCCATGGGCCTGGTGCTGTAAAAGATGTGGCAAGCCAGATTCGTGATGGACTCCTTCAGGCATCTGTGGACCATTAAATATTTCCTCTCAGAAATGTCAAAGGAGGTTTCACTTGAAGCAGTCTTTTTCCTTTTGTGTTTACCTTCTGAAGTGTGGATATATTTGGTGAGTTTGACTTTGTATTTGTGAATGCCAGTAGTACCTGTATATTTTGAAAAATTTGAAGATCTCCAGACCTCAGAAGAATTGTGAAGTACTATTAATAGATTGATGTGATATTTCAAGTTAATTGTACCTGTTAATTTTGTTCCTTTTCTCATTCATCATTGATGACTGATATTCTGTTGTCATACTAGCTGTGGTGCTCGGATTCTTAAAAAAATATCGATGAATGCGTGTTAGATTCGTCAAAAGCTTACTAGTACGCAGAGGACAGGGTCAAGTTTTTTGTGGTGTTCTATGTAAAAGGAAGATGATTTACTTCTCAATTAAAAGGGAAAATTCCAAAGGGAGGTTGTATTGATGTGTCTAGCTTGTTTTCGTAATATCAATTGGGCATTTCACTTGCTTAAGGTGATTAGCATTTGTCATGAAACCTTCAAGTTTCAACTTGATTTTAATCTCCGGGACACACTATCCATGAATTGTCTTTTTACATTGATTTGATCATCAATAAATAGCTTTTATAGACGTGAAGGTTCATGACTATCAAAACACCTTCAAGAAACACTCTTTTATAATTTTCTACGTTAATAATCATTGTCACATACATACAATAATATATGATTTATAAAAGGATAAAACTATTAAGTCTTCAATAATAAAATTTTATAAAGAGATATCAATTATTATCAAAAGATAATTTTGAATAAATAATTCTCTTACGAAAAAACAAGATGATTGACAAGAAAAGGTTTAAAAAGAGTAGTTTTAGTCATGTGAAATACTAAAGCCTACCTTCTCTATATTCATAAAATTCCATGTTCACAGTCTCCTATATTTCCTTTCTCTTCTCTACGCAGTGTGTGCTCTTCTCGATCATCTGTGTCCAGTTCAAGATCGGAGATGGATCATTCATGGCGTCCTCATCTTCCTCCACCACCATTCCAAGGTAGAATCTGTCCATCTTGCTCAATCTCACACTTCCCCTTTTGCCCTCCTCCACCCCCTTTCCCTTCAAACCCTAGTTTCCAGTATCCACCACCACCGCCATATCCCCATCAACCCCTCCCCGGCCCTCCACCTCCTTCCCACCAGGCGCCTTACGACCCCTTTATCGATCATCGCGGTGGGCCCCTTATGCCCCCTCCTCATCGATCCACTGTTGATGGATACGAACATCATCCACGGCCCTCGGATGTGTACGGAAATATAAACCCTAGTTATGATTCACCGGGTCCATTTAATGTTGGAGTAAAGAGAACGAGAGTTGATGATTCACCTGGTTCTACGTTTTCAACTGATAATGAGAGGAGATTGAAACTGATTAGTGAATTTGGTGCGGCTGATCACGAAGTTTGTGGAGGATATGGAAAATTTGATGGCTTTCTATGTGGTAAAAATAGCAATACCAGTTATGTTGATCAAAGTTTTGGTAATTTGGATAGAAATCAACCGTCTCATGACCAAGAACGTTTTGAGAGACAGCAGTATCCACTGAGGGAAGGGAATGTACAGTTTGGACAATTAGGATATGATGAAGTTGACAGGAATTTGCCGCGGAGAAATGGGTACAAGTATGGTGGTTCTCAAGCTGATAGTTACCACAATGTAGAGCACGACCAACAGAATCATGAAGGATCAAGGTACAGCTCAAATTTCGGAGATGGGTATCTGCCAAGGCATGGAGTTTCAGAGATGAATAAACTGTACCCTGAACGGAGAAGCCGTATGCCCATGGATGGTCACAATTACAGCCATCAGGCTTATGCAATGCAGAATCATGTGGAGTCAAAATCAAATCATTATGGTTTTCCATATGACCTGAGGGTTAATTCAGCAGACCACAGTGGCACAAGCTTGTATTCGACGCAGGGTTGTAAGGCATTTGCTAGTCAGCCGCCACTTCCAGCTTCTCCACCACCTCCTCTTCCAATGGAACCCCCTTTGCGTGAGCGACTTGTCTCATCTTCACCACCTGGAACATCTGCCTCATTGTTTCCAGTTTCTGTTGGTTCTTCAGCTCCTTTGTCATCATATTATCCAACACTTCCTGAAGAGAAGGCCACACCGCATCTTCAGCCCAATTTACATTTGTCATCTCGGGCTGCTATCGAGGTACTCCTTCAATTGTTTTTGGCTTTGCTTGTGTTCTTTACTTTGCAATCTATTGTTGAGTAGCTCGGGAAAATGATATTTATATTAATGGTGAAATATTTTATAATTGTCAAATAAATATTGGAAAACTACCTATAAAAAGTTTCAAGAGCACACCCTCCTAAGGGTGTGCCCTAGTGGGAAATGAAGTGGGTTGAGAATCATGTGGTTTCAAGTTCAAATTCTAGCTGAGGTAAATACTTGTTTTTTTTCATCTTTCTAAGTCATGACGGGTAGAGTTACCCTGTACTTGCATTGGTGGGAGGTAGTAGGTACCCAGGGAATTAATCGAGGTGCGTCGAAGCTTGCATGGACAGTATGTTATAAAAATATTTCAAGATTAATACTTTAATATCTTTAAAATTTTGATCTATCATTTTGGGATATTACATGTTTAAAACAACATAAAAAATTCCATTATTTTTCTTTTCAGTAGTTACTTGTTAAGTAGTTCTTAAGAAGTTTATTAAGGAGAACTGACATTCTGGTGTAATTCTTTCATTGAATGATGTTTTACTAGTTTGCCGTTGCTTTGATAAGGAATTTGCTATACCTATGCCACAAGTGTTTATTACTCAGTCCGTCCCAATTTATGTTGCTAGTTGTAGTGGTGTCATACTCTAGTAATTTGACCATTTCTGCATTATCTTGTTGATATGGGATTTCTATGTATTTTTTGGTTATGTTCTCATTCTTGCAAGATTGCGCACAATGAGGTGTGCACTTCACATTATATTTATTTGGATATGCTCCCAATTGACAACAATGAATCTTACATCATCCTATTCAATGCCTAATGAACTATACTTCTTTAAGCTAATATTGTGTGATATTGAGGGTATATGATCAAGCATTGGTGTCCTTTCTGTTTAAAAAAATCCATCTGTGTTTTTCCTTAAAGATGCATGTATGGGTGTCTTTAGCTTGCTTCCTGGCTTAACAAATTTGATATCCTTTTAATGTTGGATGTATGGTGAAACATTCCTGCTATATCTTATTTTTGTGGTTTCACCAGGAAGTCAATGTGCGTCGTTATACTTCATCATCTATGCGCTCCAGAGGAAATGAACATCCTCTGCTAGAGGTACCTTCAGATAAGTCAAAAGTCATTGATGCTTCACACATACTAAAGCATCCATACCGAGCTACCCGTCCTGATCATCTTGTTATAATTCTTCGTGGGCTTCCAGGTGCTTTTTCTTTTTGAAGAGCTATCTTACTTAGTTATATAGTTGTCCGCCTGTATTTAGTTGATATCTGATCATGACTATAAGCTTATGCTCTTTGAATGAAAATTGTTTACCCTTATATTACTTGATAAGGAGACTAAATACCTTCCCCACTTAAGTATAGACTCCTTTAGTCTCCTCCTATTCCCCAGGGCAAAAAGGAAAGAAAAAGTGAAACCTTCTTGTTATTAAGAAAAGAAAGTTAAATTGTTTATTGTGTTAAATCTTCTGGAGACATATTTAAGGTAGTAGTTTTTTGATAAGGTACTTAAAATAATAGTTGAAAGGTATGGCACAACAATAGGAGAGTTCTATGAATTAGTAGCATTCATCAGTTCATCATTTTCGAGATGGAGACATTTATGACTAGGGGATTCCAGTGGTCCATGTAAAATGATGAGATGGATGGTTTACCGCATTGATAGGAAATACGATCTAGAGATCGTCGAAGAAGGAGGAAGAACGAAGTTCATTCTAGAGAGAAGGCAGAGAAAAAAAACGTGTTGAGAGAGAAAGTGATTTCATGGTAACGCCCAATAGGTAAACTCCACGGCGATAGGGTTATATATATTATTGATATCCGGATATTTACAATTCCACAACCTAACACGCATATCATTTAGAAAACAATTGGGGAACTTTGTTGTATTGGCTTCTGTTAGCTTCTGTCTTGTACACCCCCACATGTGTGCTGTTATTCATTAGTTATTGAAGATAGGTTGGTTTGATGTTGGTATGTTTATTCACTGTTTGGACAATATTTGGCTGAAATTGAAAAAAAAGAGAGGAGAATTTGGAATAAAAGGTTGAAGTTTTGGGCATGAAATCTTTATTTCACTTGAAACTACTGAAACTAATTTTCTACTATTGAAATAATACCGCATTGTGAAACAAATATTGATCTGCAAATATTATATCAAGTTGAAATTTAGATAATAAAATGAAACGTGTGGCCAGAAGAGGAGACATATCACTGGACATGTCCAATGGAATTCTACTTAGGTGTTTTGGATTTTTCCAGGCCAATTGAAATTAAAGAGTACCTTTTTGCCCAAGTACTAGCTGATCATGAAGGAACTTGTTTTAACATGCGCGTGCGCGCACACACAAAAAACACACACTCTATAGCTCTCAATTCTCTTTCTCCCTATCTTTGACCCCTCCATTTATGGGTTTCGTGGTTGTACATTCTTGCTGTGGCGTAAAATGAAGTGTGATCCTGGATCAGAAGTCTTGTTACCTTTTATCGCAAAAAAAAAAAAGTTGGAGCAGAAGTATCCATTCTCCTGGATATATAGATCCCACTGTGAAAGTTCTCACTTTTGCCCTCCTTGTGTTGCATTTGCTGGCCTATTTTATTATTTCATCAAATACTGACTGAAAGTAGTCTAGGGGCTGGAAAAGTATGACCAGCTTGCTTTCCTCCTAAAGTTAATGATTTGTGAGTTTATGGATTCTTGGATTGTTGCCAGCATGGGATGATATGTACTCTCTCTCTACCAACCACTTAATGGCAGCAGTCCTGTTCACTTGTGACTTAATTGCCAGCATTCTTATGTGAAAAATGTTTTAAAAAATGAAAGCTTATTTGTGCCCAAGGAATTTGGATCTCTATAAGTTTTCTTCTTGTATTTTTAGTCTTTTACTATCCTTTTCAGGGAGTGGAAAGAGCTATTTGGCAAAGATGTTACGTGACCTTGAGGTTGAAAATGGTGGCACTGCCCCTCGTATTCACTCAATGGATGATTACTTCATGACTGAAGTTGACAAGGTCTTATCTTGTTATCTAACTTGAAGTTCTTTTGATCGTCAACATCTCTCGCTTTTTTTTCTTTCTTTTATATATTAAAGCCTCCTATTAATGCCAGTTTTTAGTTATTTCAAGTCCTCTCCCAAAATTATAAACAAGTTCTTGCGGACATGCAGGTTGAGGAGAGTGAGGTTTTGAAATCTTCTGGTTCTATCAGGGGCAAAAAGATGGTAACAAAGAAGATTATGGAATACTGCTATGAACCTGAGATGGAGGAGGTAAAGCCATCTCTGCCTAAGCCTAGGAGATAACCGAACTTCCATAGATTTAAATTGGGTACCTTTAGTTTAAGATATTTATCTGCCTTTCTATTAGGTAGCTTTAAGCTATTTGTCTGTGTTGTAGTAAAATAAAACTAGTTGATAAGCATCAAGTGCTGAAAAACATTTGTAGGTGCTGAAACTGAAATTATAAATAATCAATTATGTGTTTGGATGCGTTTTTTCTGTTAAAATTACCTAAGTTCCCTCAAAAAATATTTGCAAAATATATAAATTTAGAAGTGTTTTTCATGATTAAAAAAAAAGACAAATAGCAGAAATAGAATAGAGTGATTTTAAAAGTCACGGAGGAAGTGTTTCTTTTGGATAAGTTGTTTTAGGAAGTGTATATAAGAGAAAAGGATAAGGGATAAAATGGTTAAAGGTTCGGTCAAACCAAAAGTGCTTAGAAGTTGTAAAACCATAAGCTAGGGGTGAACCACTTAGCTGATTTTGGCTTATAATCAATTTACATGCCTTTGCCAAACATCTTCGTAGAGGTAGATTGTTTGTGTAGGAGTTCAATATTTTACTAGAGGAATGATATTTTATTGGTTACACAAAATCATCTTTGCCTAGTATTTGTAAGGCTAAGATGACTTTGGTATTGTAACTTTTCAATGTAGAATTATGCTGTGATTTTTTTCTTTTTGACAATAGAATTATGCATTATTCAGTATTGATTTTGAGTTCTCATAGTCCAATTCTTTTAAATTTATTAAGGTTGCAATTTCTTTGTTTGCTACCATTAGATTCTTCAACTTCTTATTAATGCAATGCTAGGGCAAAGTGCAATTCATCCTAGTTGGTTTTCCTCTTTCTTTTCTTTGGGGGGTTGAGGGAAAGGGGTGGGGGGTTTGCATAAGGATTGTATTAGTGGGTGTTTGGATTGGCTTATTTTTAGTGGCTTTTGACTTTAAGCATTTTTTTGGTTTTGGAAGTGTTTGGGTATCACAAAAGTTGTTTTTTAAGCACCTTTTTAATTTAAAGCTGAAAAGTGCAAAAAAAAGCCAAAAGTGGAGGGTTCCCTACTTATGACTTTTGGCTTTTAACTTATAAGCTACTTAGAAAAGTCAATCGCAAACACTCATTTTAGAGCTTGTTTGGATGGTGGTTTTCCATGATATGGTATGGGTATGGTTAGTAAGAGAACAACGTTTGTTTTGACTGTTTCATTGATTACATAGTATGGTATTGTTTGGTTTCATAGTTTTGTAACCATGAAAACTCTTTAATTTTGAAACCACCAATTAGGTGGTATCCCATGGTTCTCTTATTTTTTTTTTCAATTATACTCTTATTTAACTTTAAATAATTCTAATTTATCATTTGTTCTTTGTTAGACTTTACTCTAATATATCTCCTACGTTTGTATTACTTATTTTTCTCCGCGTCAACTTTTGAAACTTCTCTTCCGCTTTTCGTCTTTTCTCCCATGATTCAATTTATCTTTTGAGGTTCGTTTTTAAAAAGTTCTTTTTTATTTTTTTGTATTATTTGTGTGGATTGGGGATATATTAGCTTGTTTTCCTGCTTGATTCGATGTGTTCATTTAAAAAATTATTAAAAAATATTGACAACTTTAATATTTATAAAAGTTAAGGGCATTTTTTGTAAATTTATCAGTTACGATACAATATCATACAATCAAATCAAATAACAAAGTTATCATTAAACAATAGCAAACCATACGGTCTATCTGAATATTCTATTGTATTGTACTGTACAACTCCAACCATACATTATTAAACCACGGCAAACCACCATCCAAACAGAGGGTTAGAGTGTATGGACATAATGCAAACAAGCAACAATAGTATCTAGTATATTCTGCTTATGGGACATGATTCTTGAGATGTGGGCTTTCCGGAAACGTCTCTAGTTCTATGAGGTAGTGGTAAGGTTTCACTGAGACTAGGGTGGTGCTGGTGGTAGATAGCGTAGTAGAAAATCCCCCCCACCCCCCACCCCACCCCACAACCCCAACCATGAGGTTGAGTGTTAGTCACCAATGAAACAAATTGGAAAAAGTGACAGTTTTGTTACTGGGAAGGGGGTTAGAGGGGGCCTAGTTCACCATATCAACAATTTTTTTTTTCATATTTACACATCAAGGAAGCTTTTTCTTGAAATTACAAGGTAACACTCTTATGTCCAGTGGTTTATTATACTTTTTGGTAATAGAGGCATAGCACTATCAACAGTGTGCATGCCTATATGTGCGTTTCTTCTATGGGTTTAAGCTTGGCTCTTCTATACTGTATACGATTTCTGGAATCAATATATGTTATAAAGGTCATCTTATGATATTTCCAGTTGATTTTTATGGATTGGAATTTTACCAGTTTATTTTTCCCATTTGTCTGCAACTCAGTGCCTCACAGATATTATTATATGCACTGATACTGATATTTTCTTTCCTCTTTAGGCTTATCGTTCAAGCATGTTGAAGGCTTTCAAAAAGACCCTGGATGAGGGGGCTTTCTCCTTCATAATTGGTATGGTATTTGGGGGCAAGATGATAGCTCCTACTCTGTAATTCCACATTTCTTCTTTTTGTCCATAATCTAAGACTGACATGTGAAATGATTTGCATCACTGTTTCTTCTTACAGCTGGATGTCTATTCTTTTGTTTATTGTGTCTGAGATTCTCCGAAATTTGCTAGTGAAATGAATTACATGCTGCTGTCAGTTATTTTGGTGTGTCATCTGTTGCTCTCATTGGAGCATATTTCTATAGAAAACCTCCATTTTGTTGGATTTAGGAAACTTGAAGATAGGTGGTATCCCATAGGTTTCTTGATAATGGCTAGCACATTGGTTCTTCAAGTCATGCTAGATTGTCTAGTTAAAAAGTTCAACCATAGTTTAATTATAGATTAAGTGGTGATGCAGTGCGTTGCACCGCCTTCAGTTTACTAACTACAGATGCAGTTTTGTTCGGCAATTGACCCATTTGTTGCTGGTATTTGTGCCTCATTTTAGTGGATGACCGCAATCTGCGGGTAGCTGATTTTGCTCAGTTTTGGGCAACTGCGAAGGTATACTCTCAGTTCTCTCTATTATGCAACCAGTTCAAGTGCTATACTCTCGTTCAATTGTTTCTAGGATACTTTGAATATCTAGAAGTCTTAAACCTTATATGTTTATGTATATGTAGTTTGTTACAGCTTTATAGGTTGGCAGTTCTTTCATGTTTTTAATAATATAACGTTAGTTGATCAAGAGAACTGTGCCGCAGCAGCTTTTTCATTGGTTGTCCAATGTAGTGGGTGATTACACTGCCCGTTTGAAAACTCACTCCATCAAGTCCTAATATCTTGTTGGTCCACTTAAAAGTATCGCTTCTTGGTGACTTGTGGATGAATTGTTTATGAGTTGATTCTTCCTCGACTGTTGGTAAATATTTGATATAGAACACCTTTTCATGCATTACTTTAGAGTAGATAACTACAGAAGAAAAAAGCTATCACTCTGTCTTGCCAAACATTGTCGTGAATATTTTGGTGATGATTTTGCTTGCAATTCCCCAAAGTCATCATTGCTGTGTCTTGTTTTGCTCATACTAAGCTTCAAGTCTAGTATAACACAACAATGTGATAGGTATTGCCAAGGATATCTTTTTTCACATCTCCATTTGAATGAATAGGCTCATGGATTTTGGAAATTATGAGTTCAATTCTAGTTGAAAGTTTGTTCAAGATTTTTCGTTTCGGAGGGTGGGGTCGGCCCGGGTGTGTGTTGTGTGTTTTGGCCTATGGTTCAAAAAAGTTATGATGTTACCAGAAACATTATATGGAGTAGGTTACCTCTATAGTGGGGCCTCCTATAGGGAGATAGCGGGATAGGGGGATATTAACACAATTACTATTATATTTTCTCAA
>JAOTQR010000092.1:19485540-19496361 GCA_025774065.1 Solanum ossicruentum | reverse complement strand
TATAATAGTAATTGTGTTAATATCCCCCTATCCCGCTATCTCCCTATAGGAGGCCCCACTATAGAGGTGCATTTTTTTGGTAGGACGTTGAAATCTTCAGTTGTTGATGTTTTTAATCAGGGGATAATTGCTATTTGACAAGCATAAATGATGGGATAAAATTGGCATATATCTCGGCTTGCATTAAGCTTGATGCTTCAAAGTAAGTTCTAAAAAAGAACAATGCAGAATTGTAAACTTTCAGTAAGCAAGCTCAATTACCATTTAGTATGGGGCTGAAATCCCCTGCTAGAGCGACAGAGAACTAGGATAAAAGTTGGATGTAATATTTCTTCTAATCTACAACTTCTTAATAGAAACTATGGATCTGTTCACGGCAAAAGCTTAAGTATGTGAAGACTTTTCTAGAGTTACTGGCTGTAGAGCATGCTTTCCCATTGTTATATTATGCTGGTATTCTAAATACAGCTAAACAACTTTTATGTATTTAAAGTGTACAAATACATGGATGACAACTGCATATCTATGGCCAGATCAATCCTATTACAGAACTTTTAAGGTCATGAAGGCTTATAGAAGGATCTCTGGTTGACAGATCATATTAGTGGAAGTTTGTCTTTTTGTTGTACCAAATTTTCCTTCTATTGGTTTTAGATTTGTTGTTTGGGGTGAGGTATTAAAAGAACTTGATTTGATGAAAGTGGTTGAGTATGTGAAGAAGCCAAGCAACAAATACAACCATACAACTGAAGTGGGTTTATGTTTTAGACTTGTAGTCGAGGAGACTTATGTCAATTTTTGTCCTCTAGTAATTTGTTTTTATAGTAGTCATCTTTTGATTTGGCTGGTTATTACGTAGAATTAGCATGATAATTCTTAGCCAAGGAGACTCCAGGTTATGAAGTGGGTTGAGGTAGATACCTGTACTGGTGGGAGATAGTAGTATTTGGTGGAATTGTCGAGGTGAGGTGCGTGTTAGTTGGACTGGACACCACCATTATCAAAAGAAAATATAGACGAAAAATGGTCAAAAATGTCTTTAAACTATATATGAAATTGGACAAAAATATCCTCAGTTAATAGTTTAGTCTAAATATGTTGCCATTGTTATTTAATGGGTCAAAATGTTCTTTTCAAATAAATATAAGTATTTCTTTTCTTATAAACATATTCTTTTCCTTATGATTGTACTTTTAATTAGAAAATATTTATCCTATTTCAATTTGAAAAAGATAAAGGAATAAAAGAATTTTTTATTTTATTAGAAATTTTTTTATCGTTATCTAATTGAAACTAATCAGGGGATACTATGATCTTATATATATGACTTATATTATCAGTTAAAAAGGTACATGAAGTTATTTTATTGTAATTTTGAAATTAAAATGAGATTAAGAAAAAGATTATTCTCTACTTATTTATTATAAAGTGATTTTAAAGGAAAAAAACAAGAGTAGGTTTCTTTAAAACTATTATAGTTTTTGTCTCAAGATCGAAACCCACTGGGTGCAAACAATTTTTGAGGGTCATCGGACTAGGTAAAACCTGAATTAACTGTGGTGCACTTGCAGGAAACTCCTTGCCGAGGGCCTATGCATCCCCGGGATTAGTCGGGGCTCTAAGAGACTCAGACACCCGGTGCCAATAAAAAAAAAACTAATATATTTTTAGGAATAGAATATGTTTAAAAAGAAAAAAATACTGATATATTTATTAGGAAAGGGACATTTCTGATCCATTAAGTTACAATAGAGGCATTTTGGACCAAAGTATTAGCAGTAGGGGCATTTTTGGATCAAACTATTGACAGCAATGGCATTTGTAGACCAAACTATTAACTGAAGGCATTTGTGTGCAATTTCACATAGTTTATAGGCATTTTTGACCATTTTTTGGAAAATAAATAATACTTTGCAGAGATCTTGCTTTTTGGATGGGAATAGTGCCCTGTGCTTTCTAGATTTAATTGATTGTCGCATTTCCTGCAGTCAGCTTCTGTTACTCCTGCACTACTTTGGCTTCTTCAACTGCTGATTATATTCTTCTATTGTTACCATCACATCCATTTAAGAGAAGTTGATTGCTGCCTTTCTGTTTTCCATGGTTGTTTTGTTTGCTTATTTCTGTTGCTTATTATTTCAGAGATCCGGTTATGAAGTGTACTTGTTAGAAGCAACTTATAAGGACCCAGCGGTAAGTTAGCTCATGTATTTCTTTGTTAGCCACGATTCTAAAATCAAGCATTGTATGTTATGTACAGGTTCTCTTTTATACATCTATGTTGCTAGTGTTCTTCAAACATGTTAGCGGGTGCGTGTTGGATTCTCAAAGAGTAGTTTTTTGAAGAATCCGACACGGGTGCACATCAAAAGTGAAGAGTCCATGCAACTTAGCTGTATATTATCTGATTCACTGAATGTACTTTTTAAACCCATTTCCTTGTGGATTTCAGGGATGTGCAGCAAGGAATGTGCATGGTTTCACGCGGGATGACGTACAAAAGATGGCTGGCCAATGGGAGGAAGCTCCATCCATGTACTTGAAGCTTGATGTTAAGGTACTTTCTCCGTAAAACTATCTTGTTGCATAGTTAGTTAGGTTCTACACTCCTGGACTCTCAAGTATGCTTATGGCAATTAACTTACTAAAGTAGTCGTTAGTGTAGCCAGTTAGACCTTATGTGAGAAGTTGGTTCTATTAGCTTTTATGAGTTGGATGCTAATATGTCATCTGTCCTTACGGCTTTTGTTTTACTTCAACAATGTGGCAGTCATTACTTCATGGAGATGCTCTGGAGGAAGGTGGAATCCAAGAGGTAAATTTTGTTATGAATATTCAGCTGATGCATACCCATGACCATGTGAGAACAGACATTTGTATATGTTCAGATTAAAGGTTTGTTTGGTATGGGGCATGGGATATATAGTTATCCCATGTTATTAGTTATGCCACCATATATATATCGGATAACTTTTCCCATCATTATAATGCAAATGGTGGGATTAATAATTTTTGGAACTAACTCATTCCCCTAACCAAACACAGACTAAAATAGTCTTGCTTTTTATTTTGAGATTATTAGCCCTTATCCCTCATATCAAACATCCCTTAAATGTGTCCAGTTAGCTCTCCTGAGACCCACCTAAAGTTGTGCATAGCAGGTATGAAATGAAGAGGTAAATTAATGGCATAGATGTCCCCAGCTTTAGATTTGTTCTTGGAGTATCTGGAATGAGAGAAATATCTGGCTTTTAGATATTAAAAACGGACTAGCCTATGATTGAGTTGGAAATGCTACTTGGGAAGTCCTACATTTTTTTTGTATAGTTTTGGCATAAATGATACTGATAGCTTATAAGTTATCCAAAAAGAAAAAAGAAAATCCCCTGGCTTGTAAATTTGGCATCATATAGGTTTTGAAAATATTTCCTCTGTTGTCCCCTAGCCTATTCATTTTATAAAGTGGCTTTCATTTATAAAACAAAAGATTAATATATGAATGGAAAAGTCATGTTACATTGTCTTGGATGGTTTTAGTTCCTACATACAATGACACAACGAACAGTTAACAATGTTACAAATGCAAGGAAGGAAAGAAAAGAGATGTTAGCTGATGATGTTCTGATGATCTTTTTCGGAAATAGACAAATGAACAGTGAATAAGTTACTATAGTAATAATGTACTGGGAATATTATGTGAGGTCCACCAACTTGTAATGTCGTCATGTAGATCTTATTCACTAATATTACCAAAACATGTACAGCTTGTGTTACTGAGAGGTAGAAACTTCTAAATCATGAGTCTTATTTTGGATCTGCAGGTAGACATGGATATGGAAGATGATGACTCACTGGGAGTGCCATCCACTTTAGATGAAGGGAATATTCAGAAGGTTAAAGTATCTCCCCAAGAGGATAATCCAGCGTATGGTATGTCATGGATCTATCCAAAGGGTCATTTGTATTTATTATGTATTTATGTTGCTCTTGTCCTGTCTCTCTTGTTATGTCCTCACTTCTAGTTAGTAAATGTTGTTGCAAGTAGCAAAGCTGGAACTAGTTCTGGGTGGTCCTCCCAAATCAATTTGTGATAATTCTAATGTAGATGATATTATTTGTTACCTTAGCAACAAATATCAGCCCTCCTCTTTAAAATTTACATTTGATGTAGTCACAGTAGGTCATATGTTTGTTTTGAGGCTTAAAACAAGGTTGGCTGATTTTATTGTAATAACAGAAAGGACCTGGTTTTTGTGGTGGTTGACCTTGGTTTTTGTGGTGGTTGACCTTGGCTGATTCTGAAGTTCAGCCGCCAACCCTTTAGTTTTGACCACTGGGTGGAACCTATACTTTTTTGCGATGCTAATTACTTCTCACATCAGTTGGATTCTGTCAAACGTAATCGTGGGATCTCTTCAACTTTAGGCATCCATTCTGTAGTAGATACAAACAAATTTGTCCTTTCTTCATTGTATTGGCTGCAAAAAGCATATAATCATTCTTATCATTTAATTTGATATTAGGTGAACTAAAGGATGATCAGGATTCAGACCATGAAGAGGCCCATAGAATAACTGAAGTAAAAGAATTGGGAAAGAGTAAGTGGTCATCTGATTTGGATGATGATGATACTCAAAGAAATAAAGACGCAACTAAAAACGTAAATGCTCTCTCTGGATTGATACAATCTTACGGCAAGGAAGGAAAGTCTGTACGTTGGGGTGATCAGGTAACTTTTACGTGTTATGGATGATAGCTATTCCTAGTTTTCTAATTGATGTGTCTTTTTATTATTAATAAGGAGTGAATGGTGAAACTTATGTCTGCTCTCTGTTCTCTGTCTGCTTTCCCCTTTCTGCTTTTTTTGATGGGTTTATCAGCAAAGGCTGACCTTTTTTCAGTCGTCATATCTTTACTTTTTTTTGTCCTGTCATGTCTCCAGACACGTCACATTAGCAAACGTCTGTTAGATGAATTGTTGGGAAGACACACCCCTTCCACCCTCTCTGCTTTTCTTCCAAAAAGGAGAATTTTTTAATGAATGTAAACCAGGAATCCTACATCTTTTTAGAAAGGAAATAGGAGTCCAGATTTTATTTTAAAGGGAAGATGAGTCTCTCAACATTACTGGTTGTTTCAGTGCCTATATTCTCTTGTATCATAAATGTAAAATTGATTTTTAGAATATTGGAAATGCGTGGATTTTTATACTGGGTTGGAAATGTGGTATTTTAGTTCTTCCCTTGACAATATTATTGTGAATTCAGGGTGCGGGTATCTTCATGGCTTTTTTGCTTTTATATCAGAGACTACTTCCATTTCTATTCTAGATAGCTGATATTGAATAACTATGGGATGTTGAAAAAAACTTGCAGCAAAGGCTAGTTCATTTTCAAGGGGAGGGAATACTTGTAGGAGTTGAATTAAGTGTCTCCATGTCATTAAAAGTCTTAGTTGTTTTATGGGGTAGATTTATTTTTTATCAGATTACATTAGCAAAAGGGAAGGGAGGAATCATTGGAGTGAATTAAGTTGCTCCATCTCATTAAAAGCTTTAGTTGTTTTTTATGGGAAGTTCTCATTAGGTGTTGGTCCTGAATCATATAGCATGCATGCTTATCCATTATTAAGGTTGTTTATTCATTGATTTTTCAGATGCGTATTGTGTACTAATATTATCTGTTTGCGGCTACCAAAATCAATGTTATGTGTGTTGCAGAGAGGAAGTAGCGATTACATGTATCTACTAATATGATTATTGGTTTTCGCCATCTGTTCTACTGTTCTTCTAAAAAGAGGCGCTGGCTCAATTTTTTTGTGCTAAAGTTTGATAGGAGGATGGAAATTTCCCCATGTCCGGTTAGTTAGAAGTTTTGGGAAAAAAATTCTTAGAAAAACAAGTTCCTTTAACATGAGGAAATGACTTCCCCTAGTGGAAGTAGGGAAGACAAGTACCACAAGTGGCATTCCTCATTAATTATGTCCTTCCACCCTCCAACACGCCTCCTCTTCACCTCATGCCCCTTAGGCAGTATTCCCACCCCCACCCCCCACCCCCCACCCCTGTAGTATTTGTTAGATTATATTCAAATACTCTTAGAATAATATTGTGTCTTCCTGAAAATTCAGTGGCTTTTTTTTTTCAAAACTTATTTTCTTGTGTTCATTGGGAACACACCTTAAGCTAATGTTACTTGTCCCAGGTAGCCAAAAGGGGCTTTTCTATAGGGGCAGCAAAAACAACCAATGTATCTTTAATAATTGGTCCTGGTGCAGGATACAACTTGGTGAGATTCCTCGTACAACTATTTTTTGATTCGTTCAGCTTATCATCATCTCCATCTTGGTGGTTATTTGGCAATATTATGCTTGTAACCACACTTTTTAACTTTCTGGAGTTTTTGTAATTGTAATACAACATTTGGTTGGTAAACACTTGCAATGAGATTTTCTGTTTAGTTGAAACCCACATAGTAAGCTGGCCTTATTGTTTTGTCATTTTCAGAAGTCGAACCCCTTGCCTGATGAAGAGAAGTTGACGTCAACTCGACGTAATGGTGAACCAAAGAGGCAGAATATATTTCAAGAGAGATTGCGAGCGGAGCGCGAGTCGTTTAGGGCTGTTTTTGAGTCCTTCAGAACTGGTTCTGACAAGAGGCGGCAGCGGATATTTGGGCTTAATGCTGAGGATGAATAGTACATCTGTAGATAGGGGTTTAAAATCACATACTAACAATTTTGTGTGTTTTGCTAATCCTTGCTATAAGAGGGAGAGAATGCCCTGTTGCTTCTGCTGGGAAGGGGTTAGCTATTTGTATTGTAACACCACGCAACTCGTGCAGCAAAATAGGTAGGCAGTGGCCCTGGATGGGCCATAGGTCCATTGAGTCTGTACTACTGGAAATTTTGGTAACTTAAGGTTATCAATGGCAAAAGTATTTCATTGAAAAATAAAAGATATTGTTTCTCTATTTGGGTTGTTTGGTGGGCGGTATAAGGTATAATAATTTTAGAATAATTGTAAAATTATTTTATTCTATGTTTGGTTGGAGGTATTAACCAGTCCTTGAATTATTTATCCTATTATTTGTCTTAGCGATGGGATAAGTTATCCCATATATAGTGAGAACTTATTCTAAGATAATTTATTCTGAAATTAATTATCTCGGGATAACTTGTTCCCAATCAAACGATCCTAAGTTACTATACTATTCATTGAATATATTAAATTCAGTATTTTAAAAAAATGATTATAGTTAATATTCCTTTCATCCATCTTTACGTGTAATTTGAAATTTTCAATAATACTTATTTAATTTATAAAATCAATGAACAATTTACCATTTTGTGTTTATTTTATTCTTGTTATTAAATAGTATTTATTTTTCAATGTTTGGTTGACTTATATTTAATAAAAATTATTTGATAAAATTATTTCTATTAATTATAATTGTTTTAATCTCTGAACCAAGTAGCCTATAGAAGAAGCAATAAAGGTAAATTTAATTAAATAATTTTAATTTTTTAAATTGGACAAGTAAAAATGAACATGAAAGAAATGAGTTGGCACAAGGCGACGAGAGAGTTTCCACTCCTTCCATCTACTTGTGGTGTTGGCAATTAACTTTATAGCAGCTAAGATATGGCCCATATCTTACATCATCCATGGCCAATAACAAACTTTTCTGTATATAAAAACACTGCTTATTTTCTCTATACAATTCAAAATAAAACAATATCAATTCCCAAAACCCCATCTTAATGGCTGTAGGTGCAAGGCACTACACCTTAAGGTTCATGGAACTTGAATCATCATCACCCATGCAATGTTCCCTCTCCTATAGAAAACAATCTGTTCATTTCTCCAGTACTTCTAGCCAAGTAAGATAAAACTTAACAATTCTACAATTTGTATGCTCTGTTTTTTTCTCCTTCTGACTTAGAAGTATTGTATTTTTTGTAACTTAACGAAAACAGAGATATAATCATTGTTGTTCACTGTCGATGAATGGATGCCAAGGCGATACGAGAGCTCCCATTGGAACCATAGAAACTCGAACTTTGCCTGCAGTTTCAAGCCCTGCATTGGCCATGGAACGTCTCAATTCTACCATCTATGAGATGATGAAGTCCAATTCTCCACCTTATAATTCCGGCATTATTCGCCTTGAGGTAAATCCCCACACTTATCTGTATATTTTATCACTCGCGATATACATTCACAATATTTTAAAATCACGCGCATGTCCATTTTCATAAAGCCAAGTTATCTATGGTGGGTGTATATATGTGACACGTGGTTGGCTGAGATTAGCCTATAGAATTCGTGATCTTATTCCTTATCTACCTCCTAAAATTGTTTCAAAAAGTCCAAATGATAAGTTGTTCTCACTCTACCAATCATAGCCCGTTTGGATATACTTCAAAAGGTCACTCTTTTCGGAATAAGTGATGTTTTAGTTCAAAAGTATTTGCTCTCTAGGATTTAAGGGATTCGAAAAATACTAGGAATTCATTGAAAACTCATAAGTTAGTGAGCAAATTTCTAGTCTCGTGTTTAGGGGAGAAATATCTTTTCCAAAATATTTAATATTTATGAAGCTAAGTTAGTAAAAATATAGTTCCTTTTATGGAAATGATAGATTTCTTAGGGTGATATCAAGCTGAAGATATATATAACACTTATTTTAAAATGTCGAGAGTATTATTTTCTAAAAAATACTTACTCTAGAAACTTTTGATGTTCAATCAGACTTTTGTGATTTTTTAAAAAATATTTTTGGGCAATAACAAAAATTATTTTTTTAGAAATTAAAACAAGGTTTTTTGCCCTGCAAATACTCTCCAAACCTTGGCCAACAAGAGAGGTTGCTCAATAACCTATAACGCTAGTCACTACTTTCACTGGAGTTAGAAATAGTGACGGAGTCAAAGTTTTATCCAAGAAATGTCATAATTAAAGAAGTAAAATCACATAGAATTCAAGATGTGTCAATATACTATAAAAAAATATTTTTCCCTAAACACTTCTATAGTGAATATGGCTCCGCCATTGATTAGGAAGTAAGCCCCATAGACAAAAATAATTTTTATTACGATAACAATAACATACCCAGTAAAATCTCACAAATGGGGAGGATAAAATATATACAGACCTTATCATTACCTCAAAGAGATAGAAATGCTATTTTCGGAAAACCCTCAACTTAACAATATCAGATAAAAATAATTTTTATTAATTAATCAAATATAAACTGTTAATCTTTAAATTATTTTTTTCAAATAATAAAATTTTAAAAACTTGGCCAAACTTGGCCAAACTTAGCCAAATATGCCATAAGAGCGTCCAAATCAGTAGCTGTATAACTAGTTGTAGGGTTGGAAAATTAGCTCTCATGTTTGCAACTTGTGAATTGATTATAGAATTTGTCAACTCAAACACAGTTTACCTCATTTTAAATGCCTCTTTTCTATTTAATAGAGTAAATTTTACTCAACGTCTTAAATTTCAGAATTTTTGAATATTTTACAAATTATGTTTATCACTTGTAAAATATTTTGACATTTAACATTGCTTTTTATATTTTTATTTATTTTACTCTCCACAGTAACTATTAATGATATATTTCAGATATAATTATAACAAGAAATGGAATATGAAAATGACATAAAATGTAAAATTCTTTTCTCAAGTAGCTCTAATGAAAAAAAAATCATAATGCAAAGTGAGGTTTTGGAATTCAAAAATAAAATAAAATAAAATACACAATTGGAATAATTAACCATTAACATAAAGAAGAATAAAAATAAATTATCATTTTAGAAAAACAGTGGGTTCCAACCAATTTTTAAAAATATATATATAAAAAAGCAACCCCCGCCCCATCCCCTCCCCCCATAAAAAAAAGAAGAATTACATTATTGGATAAATAATTAGGCACAATACATAAATTATATCTTTAACTTAGAGCGAAATTTTAAGTTGGAACTCAAACTTTCAAAGTGTACAAATAGACACTTCAACTTGTCCGTTTTTATCAAGTAAACACAAGGCGCTGACATGGCAAAGCATGTGTGTTACACGCAAAAGGAGACGTGTGAGCACTATTTTTTTTGAAGATTTCAACAGTAAAAAATACTTGAATTGTCATTTTTACTCCTACTACATCCCTTTATATATAAATTATTATTTTTCAAATTCAAATACAATTTTTTTCTTTCTAGTACTAATCTTCAAGATTTTTTTCTAGCTTTTGACATTAAAAAAAATATTTCATAATTTGAAATATTTTTAAAAAATAAATATTTAAATTTTGAAAAATAAATATTTCATTAAAAAAATATTTTTTAATTTTTTAATTTGCTTCACAGCTGGCACAACTGGAGTGTTTACTTGACAAAAAATGAGCAAGCTGGAGTGTTTATTTGTTCACTTTGAAAGTTAGTTCCAACTTAAAATTTTGCTGCAAATTAATAGGTCAATTTATGTATTGTGCCAAATAATTATTGCATCCAAAAAATTAAAACACACACAATGGAACTCCATTGTTTTGCCTATTTCCTTATATTGGCCATTTTCAGCCTATTCTTTTTTTTTTTTTTGAAAAAACACTGGCCCAAAAATACACAATTGAAATATCTTATTTTACAGATTTAACCCAAACTAGATAAGAATTAAAATAAATAGTCATTGTATAAATAATAAAAAATAAAAAGAAACCAGAAGAAGAAATGCAAATTTGGAACAAAAAAATCGTTGTTTGAGAATGAGAAATAGCCCATTTACTACCCCCCCCCCCCCCAAAAAAAAAACAAGAAATA
>JAOTQR010000092.1:19459569-19478303 GCA_025774065.1 Solanum ossicruentum | reverse complement strand
TTTTTTTTTTTTTAACTGTTTCTCCCCGGACAATCCACAATTTTGCCTTTTTTTTAAAATTTAAAGGTCCCTCCTTTCCGCAAACGATTCCTTCCCCCCCCCCCCCCCCCTTTTTTTTTTAATTCTTCTTCTCTCTCCATGCTGAGAGGTATCCTTTTTTGACATGAAGTTGCTAATTACTCAAATGTGGAGCAAATATGGTATTATTTTTTATCACATTTCATCAAAATTATTGTTTTTTCATTTTCTTCCATCTCAACATGTTCGTTTGATAGATGGAAGGTTTGACAATAATTTGGCTTAGTGCCGAGTGAAATGTTCCTTTTTAATTAAATCCAAAATTGAGTGGCCCTTTATGCATTTTGGTGGGAAAAAGTGACCTTTTTGGCTCCGGACTCCAAATATCATCAGCCTGTCATAGGCAGGATTTTTGTCTTTTAACATATTTCTGTAAACGCTTCTAAATTATTAGGCTTATGGCCAGTAGAGCAATTCTAGAGTTAGATAATGTTATGCAGACCAATTCTTATTATGTAGGGTTGTAATTATCTTCTGTTTGTGCTGTATTTTCCTGAATAATTATTGTGTAAGTTGACTAATACAACAGAATCTCTATATCTGAGGTATTTGGAAAGGAGATTATTTTATATTGGTAGCTTACCTCCCTCTATTCTTGTCATATGATGTTAAATCAGAGACAGTTTTTAGTACTTCTAGCTTGCCAAAAGTACCTTTGGGTTATTTGTTTTTATCAAGATTAAGACTTCTGAATCTAAATATACAAATGATGATTAAGATATTGTCTTGATGTCTAAACATTAAATGATTAAGACCACTTCTTTTAACATCTAAATGAGCATAATTTTATTTTACTTCAGAAATAGTTAATAATCATGATAGGAAAGAAATAGAATTTTAACTTTGAGCCATAGGCTCCAAGATGGCTCCCCGCTGTCGTAACCCTTGTATATCCACCAGCAAATTTGAACTTCCAAATCTCCATTGAGATCCTTCTACTCACCCCAAAGTTTAAATTTTGAAGAAGAAAAATAAGAAATTGATTCTTTAGGATTCTGCTGCAGAATGCCTTTAGTGATTAGGGTTTGTGATTTTTTCTCTTTGTTTGTTCTTCTGGTTAGGGTTCATAAAGTGAATAAGTTTCAATCATGCTGACTCTGCTTCTGTGGCATATGTTTGCTGCCAAAAAAGATTTGAAATCGAGTTCTTCAGAATAGAGATGAGATAATATTAGAAATTGTAAGCAGCTGGTTGTGGCCATTTTTTTTTTTGGTTAAACTGTAAACGATTACCATAGACAAATAATATTTACACAGAAGGAGTACTCTTAGGACTCCTAACCAAAGTGTTAGTTATCGCTGAGCCTCCAAGAACAGCAAACTAATTATGAGCCTCCAAGAACAGCAAACTAATTACAAATTTTTTGAATTAAACTACTATATTTCCTTGCTTTCCTAGAGCTTTTGACGAGTTGAATCCTCTCTATAATTTCCTTCTTGATCTGTGTAATGACATACTCTTATGTTTACGAGTCTTCCTCTGAATTTTTTACAGTTTCTTGCCTTCCAAGTGTGGTAGATCCTTGCCCCCATTATTGTTGCTGTCAATTCTTTTTTGAAGCGTCTCCAATGTCTCTCTTATCCATTTTAAACATGATAGCACTTGGATTTCCTGGAACTCTGCATCCTGACCATCTTTCCAGCTCTTCTTGTACCTTCTTGTCCACTTACATTCAAAGAATAGGTGTAATTGGGATTCCTCTTTGTTGTCATCGCATAGCCAGCATGTTTTATCATCCACTGGGATGTGCATTTTCCCATTCTCTTTTTTGTTAACAATCTATCTTGGTTGTGGCCATTTTCTGTCAGATATATAAACAGTTTCTTGCTTCCTTTGTTTTAGATGATTGATTCGACAATGGTAGGGAGAGGTGAGATGAAGATAGAAATCTTTCGCCATTGATGATAAGATTCTACAGGAATATACGATAGGAGAAGAACAGGAAGTTTCTACCATAATATTAAAAAAATAACATTTAAAAAGTGAAACAGCAAGAAAGGGGTCAGAAGGATTTTCAGACTTTGTATCATATCTGAATGGATTCAGATCTTTTCAGGTCTATTAAGTGACTGAATAACAAATGCAGTTAATAGGCTCTTTCAACATTCAAATTCAGACCCCCATGAAGTGCAAACAAAATAAGTCTTGTATCTAGTGGTCTTCAGTATGCACTGTCAATTCCTAAAAGAGCGTGTCACTAAAGCAATATGGGAATGTCAAAAATTAAACATTTTCGTAATATGAAAAGCTGCAATCTGTTTGGAAGAGACTAAAAAAGGAAAGGGTGCAACTTAAAATGGAACAGAGGGAGCAGATGGAATATGAGTTAATACCTAAGTACTCGACAGACAACTAATTTTTGATCAATAAAGCTGATATTTATGATCAAAATAGAATCTAGCTGTTGCTTTCTCAATTTCAACAAATGTTCTTGACATCATCTATACCTTTCAATAAAAGCAGAATGTGACTATTTATATTAAGAAGTCTAATGTTGATGTTATGAAATGCATACTGTGACACTATGTGTTAGCTATTTGGATGTAGCTTTCGGGATGCATAAATAATCCAAATATTTATGATTTTACTAATTCTTTGGATAATTGATTTGTTGGATCACTTTTAATTTTGCAACTTACAAGCTACTATTTTGCTTTGTGCCAGCAACTCTTTACAGATCTTACACGGATTGATTAACATTTTCAGCAATTTAGTGAGATGACATTTTCTTGGAGAGATGGCATGCGTCAATCATATGATATAACACCATTATCTTCAGCTTTTGATAGCAAATCCGATATGCAATTTAGCTTCCAGCTTTAGTTACCCAAAATAAAAGAGAAATCAACACCCAAATTTTTCGTTCTTATCTACAACAGCACCCCGATGAAATTCCACGAGTGAGGTTTGGGGAGATAGAATATACGCAAACCTCACCAATACCTTGTGAAGGTAGAGAGGTTTCTGAAAGACCCTCATTTATATATATGTAATTAGTTGTTGCCTTAGCAAGCAATTATGCCCTTCCATTGACTTAATACAAAAGTAGAAAATTTGTATAAATGATAAGCTTGGACAGATGTATGTACTTTTTTGGTATGTGCTCCATCTGATTCCAAAACTAGGGATATTGGTGAGACTGCATACGGAAAACCTTCATGTTTGTGTTGCAGAAATGAGTAATTTCTATCTTTTACAAGAACACCTTGTTGTTTCGGTATCAACAACATTCTAACGTGTGAATGTCATCATGAAAAAATAGCTATATCAATTCAAATTGCGGATTTATTTGATTTGTCACTTTTATTGATACTAGGAGAAAGGACATTGTGCCAAGAATTTACAGAGGCACAGAGCATCAAAAACCTAAAAGTTTTTCCAAACTTAGCGCACACTCAATTCTCCCCTTCTACCTACCAGCTTTCCATGTTTGAGGAGAATGGGAGCAAACTAATTTTTAATAGTTTCGAGTCCTATTTCTATTAGTAACTTGATGCAGACAAGCTCTAACAAGGCTTTCCTTCAATGCAGTTCAAAGAGCCTGAAAATCTTGTTAGCCTGCTCACGTCTGATCCTGGCCTGGGGTGGATCATATCAGGACCCTTTATGAATTCATAAGCGGGGTTTCCAGATTCCACAAAGAAGGCTCCATTCATCATCAGATCTCCCTGTGATCTCCACACCCAATTCTTCCACACGCTCTCAGGTGCATAATCTCTTTTGGTCACCTACAAGAAAAGGTGAATAGAATGAGCACATAGCTTCAACAAGAGTTAGTCACCATGTAGTATTCTTTATTTTTTCATTCTTTTCATACACAAGATAGTAATGCAACCTTGTTGGTTATAGATATTATTGATCTTTTTTACCTCTTTGGCATTACGGTCAGGCGGGGCAATGAAACGATTGCCCTGGCTGAGGATGGTAGGGTGTTGACTTCCACCAATGGCATACATTAGCCAGTGAGTATAGTCATTGTTGACTGCGTGAACAAATCCCCATCTAGCTCTTGGCATCCTCTGGATCAGCCCTTGTCCAAAGTGATTAAAAGCAAGTGTTATTTGTAGAACTGAGTCCTTTGAAAAGCTGTCACTTGCTCCAAACAACATAACCTAAACAAAATCGTGTTGCAGATGTTAAAACATTCTGGTTTTGTTTGCATTCTCCGGTAGAAAATGTTATCAGTATATCGAATTTAAGCATTAATCCCGTTTATTACATCATTATGGTGGGTGAAATGGCTGTTGGAAATGGTAATAGCAGTTGAAGCCTGCACAGCATCAATGAGTCCATCATCACAATTAGACATGGAAACATGATCAATCCAAATCTGTGTTGATCCAAATATTGAAATACCATCACCATCACTTTTTGATCGATAACCATAATGATTGATCGAGTCTCTAATTAGGCCACCACTACCAGCCTTTATATCATGGATATGAAGACCATGAATAATCACATTGTGTATGAATTGTAACATCAAACCAGCACCATCGGTAATATGCACTTGGTGCCCTCTGGCATCAATTGTCTTGTTGCTTGTCATGATAAGTTCCTGGCTAAGCCTAATGACCATGTGATGTCCAAATATGATCCATAGTGGCTCTGGCTGAATGACTGCATGACGCAGTGTCCCTGGCTTAGGATTCACCATATCGTCGTCTCCAGGGTCAGTTACTACGTAGATTTTGCCACCTTTGCCACCAGTCGTATGGTGGCCAAATCCAAGAACACAATCTGCTAGCTTCTGGCGATTTTCAGCCCAATGTGGGTCACATCTCCAGCAACGGTCGATAGGGTTAGTAGCCATGCATGGACCATTGTACTTGTGTAAGTCCCTTCTTGTGCTATTGTTACCTTCTTCCGATCTTCAAAAAAAAAAAGATGAAAATGTGAGAGTTGATGGTACCATGAGCATTCTTTCTATTTTTAACATAAAGAAAAAAGTCTCTGCCATTGCTAGCGGCAGAGCTACATTTGTCCATGTGTGGTCAAATGAGTCCCCTTCGTCAAAAATTTACACTGGTGCTTAGGTGAATCCTTTTATGTGTACATATTGATTATTGAATCTTGTCAACGTAATGAAAGCTTCTAGTGTAACTAGTGGCAAAAGGGTTCAAAAAATGTAAGAAATACCTATGAACCTGTTTGTTGAGATTATTTGCAACTTTATGAGGATCAGGATTATAGCATTCTTCAGCGATTTTCTCTGCTTGGGCGGCTCGAGCCTTCCACACCTCATCAAATTCTCCAATATTTGCCTCAATGCTAAAAACTAGAGTGCCCAAAATTACAAAGAAACTTAAAAATCTATTTTTGAGAGTTTCCATTTTT
This sequence comes from Solanum ossicruentum, assembly GCA_025774065.1. Taxonomy (NCBI): domain Eukaryota; kingdom Viridiplantae; phylum Streptophyta; class Magnoliopsida; order Solanales; family Solanaceae; genus Solanum; species Solanum ossicruentum. Next base: position 19,472,888 of record JAOTQR010000092.1, on the reverse strand, counting down.
CAATTATAACTATATTTATGAACTTATTTTCTCTCTTTATATAATAGAAATATGTTAAGAGTTTGTTTAAATAGAAGAAGGGAGAATTAGAAACAAAGAGGGAAAAGTGGGGAACCGTTTTCCCTCTTGAACGGTCAACTGTTGGTCTACTTTAGTTTCTCTGGATAAACAGAGATATTTGGCTGGTGTTAACTAATTTCATGTTTATTTATTGGTAATTTTCATGGATATTATGAACAAGTGGAGGACACAAAATATACAATGTAAACTACTTTCATAGTCTTTTTTTTTCCTTGTTTTAGCGCATCTTTTTCACCGGAATCTACGTTGTCATATTCCAAAGATAATATTTAGGGGAGCCATTATTATTGCGAGATTATCCGCTAAACAAAAATTATATTATTTAGAGGAGCCATTATTACTGCGCGATTATGTGAAAAGAATTAACAACAAAAATTTAGGTAAATAGAGAACGTAAAAGAGAACAAATTATCACCAATAATCCTTCCAATGTTAATTGTCAACTGCGAGGCATGCATTCCAAAATGACAAAACGGAAGTACACGTCTGTTTGCTCGGTTCTCTTGATTTTTTTTTTCAATGCTATTTTTAAACTAATAAAACCTTATCCAAAGAGTCATAATCTAATAGAGAGGTCTAACTAGCTTAGTACAAAAAACATGGACTTGGACACTAGCACTACAAATATATTCTCACGTATACCTTAAATAAATGAAAAACATAAGTCTGCGTTCTTTCTCCGAGTCTCATGTTATAAAGCCAAGAGAGCGGAAGCTCTAAATCAGTTGACTCTTTCAGATGCAATCAAAACCATAGTTCTCATTCACCCATTAGTCCAGTAGAATGTGTCGCCATTGATCTTGCCAGACTCTCCAACTGCATATTCAGCGTTAGCGGAGAACCAGGAGATATCAACCTCATGCTGCATGGCCAACTATCCTGCAACATACTTAAGAGTATCAAAGAACTGCATTCTATCTATTGAAACTCCCAAGAGCTTGCAAACCAAAATAATTGAGCAATAGAGTTATGCTTCTATCCACTGATGATGTCAAAACATTACTTATACAACTAGTCAATAGAATTGTCAAGAGTTCAGCTTCAGTGCATACAAGAGCTTCAAACTGAATTTTGAAATAATGAATAAGCTTATCAAGAGGAAAGAGAAAGGAAATCACCAAAGCACATGACCTACAAATAGCCATGAAAACAATAAACAGCCAATTTCCGATTACCTATAAACTTGCTACATAATAATGACGCGAATAGTCACAGCTTTCATTCCCACAGAGGTAGAAAGCGACTAAACCAACAGTAGCCAAATCACCAAAGATGGAGATTTGACCACAATTCCCGTTTCATCCTCCATTTGACAACCATACATCAATATTACTTGTTTAAACTAAAAGAGGTATACAAATAAAGATGGAGACGCACATGAACAAAAACTGGTAAGTGATTTAGCTGATAATAAGGTGGAAAAATCACCTTGTGTCAAAAAGGAGTTGGCATGAAGGGAGGAAGAGGAGATGGCTGTAATACAAGCAATAAGAAGGCATATCTAAGTTGCCAGCAATAACGGTTCCAGATTATATTTGACAATTCTATCTCACTCTTGGTTGCCTTGAAAGCATGATTACATAAAGTGACTTATTGCAGTCAAACATTGCTTAATGGGGCTCTCTGGCAAATGCAAGTCCCCTCCATTAGTTGAAAAGGAAGAAAATTCAAATTTCAAGATACTCTGTACGTTATTTTTTGCAACCGAGAAATCAACTAACACTAGTGGAACACAGATCCAAAATCAGCTGACAGCGCTCACCTCTCTACCTTTTTACACTTAAATACAATACTTTTTGCCAGTAACAGGGTTCACACGTGTGACATGCACCTAAGCCACCCAACTTATTGCGCTCACCACTAGACAAAAGCCACGGGGCTTCATGAAATCCTGATGCACAAGTAGATTACATACCATTGAATTGCATACATGCTCTATCTAGATCATACTCCTAATCTGTGATTCAACATGGCTACCAAAGGTTCCAGATTCAAGTTCACATCTTCCAAGGGTTAGCAACTTTACCACTGTTCTAAGCTATTCCATATCTATGAATGGTCAACTTCTCATCATCAAAAGATTAGCAATTTTAGCTATCCAATATCTACGAATGGTCATGTTCACATCATCCAAAGAGAGCAATTTCCCACCTTTCCAAGCTATTCAATATCTATGAATGACCACAATCCACATCCAATATTTACCATGATATCTTTTCTAATTAATAAAGTTGAACAAATGCTTACAGGGATACCGGCAGCAACAACAACAACAACATACCCAGTGATATCCCACAAGTGGGGTCTGGGGAGGATAGATCGTACGCAGACCTTACCGCTACCTCATAGAAGTAGAGAGACTGTTTCCTAAAACCCTCAGCTCAAAACCCAAAAGTAGAGAGACAGGGATACCGGCAGCAACAACTATAAATGTGTTACCATCTTCAACATTACACTACATGATGCGAGTTCTACAACACAAATTTAAGAACTGAAAAAACATGTATGCAGACCATTGGACATCCTCCTTAAGATGAAGATGAACTTAGGGATATGTTTTATACTAGAACCTACTTTAGGACATTCCTGAAAATGAACTTGGGGATAACACTGATCAAATTTAAGATTTAATTCCACAAAGAACTGAGAACAAGAAAAACTAGTAATAATACAAGAAGTTTCAAGTTAAATCACAAACCTTTGTGTTTGTTTTTCAACACCTCGGTCAAATTTGACAAGATGCCACATATTTTTGCTTCTGCAGTTAAAGAATTGACAACTTCATCTAAAGATTTCAATTCCTCATGAAACTCTTGATGTAAAACCAAAGAAGAGAAATGCTCATCTACAACCAAATCAAGACACTTCACTATGTCTTCAAGTGAAGGAACCCATTCACAAGCCTTCAACCCCAATTCAAATGGAGCCTTAGGACAAGGACACACTTGAGGAAACCTCTCATATTTATTCAACCACTTTTGCAAGTACCGAATCAAAACCATTATCTCTGAACCATTTAATTTACTAATGCAAGCACCCAAAATAACTTCATCAACGTTCCTCGATGCAAGCAAATAATGCAAACACATTTCTGAAACTGAGAATCCATCATGTGCTAGCATAAGCAATAATGAAGCATCCCTAGCTATTTCCATCCTAACCGGACCGAGGCTTATATCGATCGCCTTCTCAATTGCAGACATTGCTTGACTCTCCCACTCCCTCCTCACATTAACCAAAGTACTATCCCCATTTTTCGGAAGGGAAAGAAAATACTTCAACACACACATCATATCATAAGTTTGGATATCTAATACATGTTTTACACACAAAACAACCAACCAAGATTGCTTCTTTTCAATTAGATTATTTATCAAACTTGATAAACCTGAATGTTCAACAAGCCCATTAACAATCAAACCCTCCAAGATCTCCCAAGTCTCTAAAACAACACAAGCCTCCAAAATCAAACCCTTGACATCTCTACCCATAAAAGTACCCAGCTTTTCGATCATTTTTACAATATTACCCTCATCCACCCTCTCAGGATGAACTGAAACCCCATATATATCCCAGATTCCCGTCATATAGGAAACCAATACCTCAAAGAACTTATCTTTATTGAATGTGTTAGGGTTTTTCATCATCTTCTTCAAATTATTGAAGAAATTTTGTCCTAACTCGATTACTTCAACATCAGTTGATAAAAGTTTCCACCCAGTTCCTCGCTTGAGTAGAGAAACGCCGTCGTTCTCCTCCTTTTCGGGTTTGAGTTGAAGCAGAACTGGTTCCGAGTTAAGAACAATAGAGAAATTACCATCGGAGGTAGTTGGAGAATTTTCAATCGAAGCTTTTGTGATAACTTCCAGCAAAGACATTGAAGAAAATCCGAAACTTGCTTTAATTGTAGAAAATGATGAGAGAAGGCTGTTCAGGTAGGCCGGAGAGAAGTAACGGCCGGCGGCGGCTCTAGGGTAAGGCAGGTTAAGCCCTTTACAACAAAAGAAGTACTACTGTTGTTTCATGGAACAAGGAAGATATATATTCGGTTTTTTAGTTGTCATTTTATTTTTATTTTTTTTAGCGTTAATTTGATTTATGTTTTAAGCTAATTAAATTTGATTTATTAAAATAAAAAATTAGGTATTAAAAAATGATGTCAAAAAATTATAAAATTTTTGTCATATTAATATATTTTTAAATATTAACCAAAGGTATATAATAGGAAGAGTGCATTTTAGCTTAGTTTGTCAAGATGAGGGGTATATTTAAGCTTAGTTCGTCAAGTTGATGAATATTTTTAAGTCTATTAATAATTTAAGAATGAAATTAATAATCCATGTCAAATTTAAAAATTTAAAGATGTTTTTATTACTTTTCTCTTATTACATTCTAAGTTAATGTTTGGTTACCAATTTTTAATTGTTATTAATTATCTGCACATGGAGTATTATTTTGTAATTCCATGTAGAATTCAATTAAAGGTATTTTTTTGCATTACTGTATCCTGTCACAAACTAAAGTTCTCAAGAGATGATGAGCTTTGCACGGATCTTCATTAACCTCTCGTAAATTGTCTAGCACAATAATATGTCTAGTCTAATTTTAAAAATGAAGTCTGAGAAGGATAGACATAAAATTTACCTCAATCTTTTGACTTAATAGATTATTTTCGATAGATCCTCAATTCAAAAGAAGTAATCAAAACATGATTGAAGAGAAATAACGACAAAAAAATGATATACAAATCAGTATAATAATGATACACACAAGTACTAAATGACACTGCTTAGTAAGGAAAAAGATGAGTGGAAGGGACTAGCCCCGCACATAAAAACACTACAACACTCGACTATCTATGGCCCTTCTACCTGAATTCGCAATACCTTGAACTTTTCATGTTTGTCATGTTTAATAAGCTTAACAAACAACTTAATTGCTCCTTTTTTTTCGCCTGATGTCTAATACCCACATTGGAATCCAACTAAATCCAGATTCACACCGAGAAGTTTCACATGTCTAATACCTACATTGGAATCCAACTAAATCAAGATTCACGCTAAGAATTCCCACAGTGAAGGTAAAATTATCCCTAACAAAGATGACTTCATACCCAAGAGCTCGAGCCCGAGACCTCTGTGAAATATGGAAAAGATGCTCTTCTTAAACATTATAATATAATTAAGCCATTAACTTGAAGGTCCTTTTGTGCACATTTATGGTATCAATAGTGAAAACAAGCGTTAAGTGATTCTTATGGATACTACTATCATGCTCATCTACAATCAGTGAACAGACCATCCATTTCCCTTTTACGTAGTTACTGCCATCATTTTACTTTGAGCATGAGACATTTTTGAATTTTTAGAACTGGAACTAGGGAAGAACAACTAGATTCAAGCGGGAGCAGATTCTCCAAAACGCGAAAATAACTCGCTTATCTTATTAGATATAAGATGCTCGCTCATATGGTTGCAAAAACATAAGCACTCAAATAACATTCCCATTGATTTCATGTAACACCAAACCATTTCTTCCATTGTCCTCAACTGGATTCTATCTTTGAACACGCGAGTGCTTTGAATAGTAGCAGTTGTTTCCTCAAGTAGATGCAGGAACTTTCCATCCTAGTGGCACGGGACCAACATCAAAGATGACTTCTCTGTGGCAAGACCAGACAAGTTTTATAGCTTCTGGAGTACCAATTCCGGCTCCTCTGGGGTCCCCGGCAGGACCAAACCTACAATAGGGGCAGTGTTTAGTAGAGTTAATCAACCAAACAGGTGTATCACAATCACAAATAAAAGATGAAAGATGTTCCTGACCAGTGATTCTGTGGAGCCCCTGTTGTTCTTGCTCTCAATCCAGCATAGGTGGTTCCATTAACTGAATGTCCAATTACATTCTGAAAAGGGGATTGACAATTTTACATGACGTGATCCAATATCAGGTACATTGCTGAAAAAACTGCATAATCATGTACAAAAAAGTATAGCTAATGAAGGTTTCAACTCTCAGGTCTTTATTTTCTCTCGTTTCTTTTCCCTTTTCATGACAAAAACTCCAGCCAAAATGATGCAAACAATTCAATACGTCAAAACTTCTTTTGTTCAATGCATCTTAATGTTCAAAATTTGGAAACTAATCTAGACGTGTAGCAAATTAGACAAAATTGATGGGAGGTCATTCATCCCTGAACCCCTCACTGGTATAACGTATAGCAATATAGTTTGATTTTCTCCAGTAATGTCTTGACCCTATTTAGGACTATCCTAACTTTTTTATCTTCCTAAACTTCAAGGTACTACATAGATTTGAGACTGGCAAATATCATCAATTTCAATTTCAAAATAATAAATTTCAACTCTTTCCCTCCTCCAAGGCTCTTTAATTCTACAGTGAAGTGAAACAGCAGACAGCGTAACTACAAATACTTCATGTAAGTTAACAGTGCCTCTCTTCTCACCTTCCTTCCCTTCATCCCTCCTTCAACAGTTCTAATCTAAAATTTTCTTGGGTACGGAATGACAACTGATTTGGGATAGGCATCTTCCGTGCTGTAATTGCCTTTCCTATTCTAGATCATCTGATCAAGGGATAGAAATTAAGTTCATGTAGGAATTCTGGATGCTCTCTAGAGAAAGTCTTTGAGATATTTTCTGCTAGTTGCATGTGAACATTCTAAGTCGTATATAGAGCAACAGATATTTCAATGTTGTTACTCTCAGGTATTCTCATATCTGAAGAAGAATAACAAGAACATTTTCTTACTTGCAGGAACAATATGTCATTTGAAACCACAGCAGCTGTTAAATGTGCATTCATCTTTTCAAGGGCGGTCAGGACCAGTGGAAGCTGATTATCTTTGTACTCCGTGACAACCTAAGAAGGAATAAAAACACCAGCAAGATTTGATGATTAGCCAGAAAATCATTCAACTTGACATTCAATTCAGAAGATTCAATTACCTGGAATGGCCCAAAAATCTCTTTGGTCACGAGATGATAATGTTCATCTTTGAGTATTTCTTCAAGTGGTATAAATATAGCAGTGGGTTTAATGGCTCCATAAATTTTAGGGATCGAATGGTTTTGTAACGCTACACCACCAAAGAGCAGTCTCGATCCAGGTATCTGAAGTAATTTTTTTGCATGCTCTAGCATTGTTTCAGTTGTAACCTGCAGGAGCAAGACATAACAATTATGTCCAGGAAGCTGACAACATTATCGAAATTGACATTGTGCTACTAAGAATGCGTAACTCAAGAAAAAATTTAAAGGAGAACGAAATGCAAGTATAGTGAATATTGCAATCAGCTAACAAAAAGTGAGAAGGAATTCACTAAGATGAATATTCTGTTTGTGTTTGTATCTCGGAGTCACAGATTTAACATATTCAGAGTCCAGATGGACTCCCAAGGGAACTTCTAAACTTGTTTGACTAAATGATGGACACAAAATCTCCAAATTAAGGCTTAAAGCATTAGGTATATACCGTAAGGACAGGACCAACAGTTAAATCATCTAACTTTCTTCTTGCAGCAAGCTCGGTCATTTTGTCTATGAGAGAACTTTTACCCCAGTTCTGCACCAAAATAAAAACAGCTAGAGAGTTATTTGAACGAAATTTCATGAAATCATATTACGAAAGCTTATATATATTTCACAGAATTTTGATATCTAAACATTTAATTCCCATGAAGAAAAGAGAAGGACTAAGCGCACCTCATGCATGAACAAAATTGATTCAGCCGAACACTTCTGACCACTACATGCATATGCATCTTGGTCACAAACCCATGCAACGTAATCCACCTGTCAAAAGCAAATAATCATAACGGGGGTAAATATATCTTGAACTGAAGCTTTTCCAAAATGCTATGAAGCCTGTAAGTAACAGATTATATAAACCTCATTGACATCAGGCCCAAGGATCTTCCAGTCAAATCCAGCATCCTCTAGCTTGATTCGACCGCTTAGGTCATCAGCTAACTTCTCTGCCACTCTTGAGCTACCTGTGAAGAGAGTCATGCGTGGTTTTGCCTAACAATACACATTTAAAAGAGAACTATGTCAGGAATACTATTTTGGTAGTTTGAGACGTAGTCCTACCATTACTAGAGACTCTAGGAAGTTAATTACTCCATCATTAGTGCAGAAATGCCAATAATTCAACAAAGAAAATATTCGTGGGATTCCTGAATCAGTTTAACTTGGTCGAAATTAAGGTTGATTAAGCATAAAATGATAATCAGTTTTAATAGGACGGGAAGTACTTGGACGAAAATCTATAATTCTCATTTGCCAATTCTTATACTTATAGATAAGTGGCCCAGAGAAGTCCAATTTAAAACTAACCTCCACGAGTAGCTTGTTCATTGTCTTTCCATCTGAGTTTATGTAATCCACATCATCCACAGGTAACCCACAATCATGAAGTAGTCGAAGCATTTGTTCCATAACAATGCATACCTAACCAACAATGCAATTAGATGAGACTCAAGTTTGTTTCTTAGCTGGGGCACAGGCCTTGTTTAACAAGTGAATCTGCATGTAATATAAAAAATTGCAGGATCTTACCTTACTATCAACTTTAAGTACCGGCTTATTTCCCATATACAATGCTCCCATCAGCTGAAGCACTGGAATCTCCAAAGGAAAATTAAAGGGAGCAATAACAGCCACCTATAACATAAAGTTTAAATTGAGCAATGTGAGAAATTTCAACAATTAATTACAACTTATCATTCAATCACATAAGAAAGTCACAACAGGGAAACGTAAGAAACAACTTATGTACTGTTAATGTTAACACTATGAGAACTATGGCCAAAAGCAATGCATAACACAACTTTACACCATTCTGAAATACTGAAGAATCTTTTTCCCCATAAGTTAAGTAATTTTAGTTACAAAACTACAACTTCAAATCTCAGTTCCAACGTGAAAGAATACATCTTTAGACTTCTTAGTTAACAATTTGCAATAAATATAGTCAACAATGGATAGAACGGCGCCTTACAGGTCCATAAGGCCATCGAAAACCATGGCTCTGCTGCCCCAGATGATTTCCTGGTACTGCAAAAGACCTAGCTAGAAAGCGAACCTGCCAAATAACTCAAGAGTTCAGCATGGGATCGAACAATTATGTTAAATAAAATGGTGAAATGATTCTCATGTGAAATAGGTCTTGTTCCTGAACCTGGATTTTATCAAGCTTTCAAATATTTCAGTGTCTAACTAGCTACTAACAGTTAGCAGAACAGCAAAAATAAAAAGAAACCACCAATGAGTAGACACAAAATGTTTAAATAACATAAAGCAGCAACAAAATCACATGGATGTGAAAGCTACCCAGCTGAATTGTTGCGCCACGATTTAAGATACTTTTTTCTTAGATAGTCCCTGTATAATGTAGAACACAAGAAGTACCAAGAGTTTAAGAATCTACCTGATCACCACAGAAATTTTCCAGAAATTTCTGCGTCACAAAAACTTCACCTAGAGCTTGTTGGTAACTCTTAGGAGACACTCGTTGTATTAGCTTGGCAAAGAAGTCAGAAACCTGCAAGACATTAAAAAAAATAGCACAACATTAAGAGTATAAGAATAAATCATGAATATAATAAACTATTCATCAAAATGCTAAGAGAACACCAACATCCTTGCTTGAATATATATTACCTCAGGCAAGCCAAGCGCATGAGCTGCTTTTGTAGATACATCTCCTAACATTAAGTATCTGCAACAAAATGACATCACTCGATACACTTTCTTACATCAGCATTTTCATAAGACATTAAATGCCCGTCATAGACCCAGTTCAGCTAGACAATTTGACAAAAAAAAACAAGAAAAAGACCTAAAATTAAAAACAAACCTTTCTGGTGATTTGAATGGATTGTGTAGACCATGTTTTGGGCACTTGGACAAGCTCTCCACAAACGGCTGCACAGGCAACAAGAGGACTTATAGAACCATGAAAATCTTTGATGATAAAGATTTCACACTAGAAAGGAAAAGTCTTTATGCGACCAAATTAGAATTGGCCATAAAGAAACAAGTCATCTGGAAAGATACAGCGCAAAGAACTATGATGCATCCAAATCATGTACCTGCAGTTCTGATTCATTGACTTCGGCAACTTTAATGAATGGTTGCCCATTCAAGGGATCCAATATCGTATTCCAACTAGAAGATTTTGTCCATTTGCCCTGCACTGGATGGATGAAAGCCACCAATCAACTAGATGTAGCGGGTAAACAAGAACCATGACCAGAGCTTGCTATTTGTATATCTACTGAACAAACTGCAAACTTGGTCAGAAAAAAAGGTGTACAGAAGTTTTATATTACTTCAATCATCACTTGCTAACATGTAATAGTTAACAGGGAGATTAAGAGAATTCGAACTTTCTAAATTCTCTATACAGTAGATCACATCTACTCCTAGGCATATCAATGACCATTTGCAGCAGCTAGTTCTTAAGTACATTTACATACCCAAGTTGTGGACTTCGGCAGGTTGAGAGCCTGATACTTCTTCAGCTTTTACCGTAGCAAAGGACAAATTATGGTTACATCTGCATTATGAAAAACTAAATCACAGAAAAGCCCCAAGTGAAATGCATAAGAAACTACAATATCAAGGAAGCCAAATCAAATGGAACAATTAATGCCAAGGAAAATTTCAATAGTGTAATATTGGCGTGCATTACAAGTTCAATGTGGCATTGACTCAAGTGATTAGCTCAAACTAGCAAGTCGAGAATAACCAGAGCCATACTTTAGTAGAAAACAAAATCTTTCCTGAGCATCACATACATGGATAACAGGTCTATATCATGATAATGTAGATGCACAAAACGAAAGAATCGGATACAGGAACTCCTCCATCAATAGCATCAAAAATCATCTCCAGAAGAAAAAGAGTTATAAAAACTGACATTATTCGTTGTGAATCCTTCGGCATAAAATCTTAATACTACAAAAGAAAGCTCCATTAACTATAAAAACGGAAGGGTACTCACACATTGCTAGTCCCAAGACCGGATAAAGGACAACATTTGTAGTAGGTCAATATCGTTAAACTAATCAAATACTACAGTAATAAATCCTCGTAACAACAAATGGATTGGAACGTACACTCGCGAGTAAGCGGAGAGTGTAATGAACATAATTTGAAATAATAATTTCTAAAATCCTAAGTGGAGCGTCGGTAAAAAACATCTTATACTCGCAAACACGTCTACGTACATCCTATCCACTTACAATAATCAAATTGCAAACTTTTCACATCATTCAACATGTAATAATGAGGATATAAGTCAAACTCCTCTGATCCTAAACTAATAAATCATCCAATTAGACAGAAAAAAAATCATATTTTTGTAAAGAACAAATTTGAAGCAAGAAAAAAGGAATGACACCTTTAAAACACCATTGTTCATAAGTTAATAATACCTTGTAGTACTGAATAAAGTGATCCAATTAGAAGAAGCTCTATTCTTCAATTGCCTGCATGCGGCAAATCGATACATGATTGTCTATGAAAATTTGGACGGCACTGCAATTTAACTAGGTTAAAACAATTTATATATGGAAATGATAGTATAGTAAAAAAAAATATCTGTTCACCAAAAAAAATTACTCTATCTATTCTGGTAAAGATGAGCTGTGAGTGACTCAGTTGTGTTTGTTTGCGTGCGCTGTTCTTTCAATTCCAATAGTAATCAATCACGTGGTGGTCAGAGGTGGTTGCGTGAATCCCTTTCTAACATCGTACAGCCGTTGAATTTGTCATTTTGATTTTTCTTTCCTTTCGTTTTTTAGGGAAAAATATTAAATTTGGCATGGATTATTAATTTCGCTTTTGAACTATTGATAGTGTTAAAAATATTTTTCTACTTAACTAACTGAATTAAAATATACTCTTGATCTTGGTGTTTTTTAACAATTGTGATAGTTTAGGGGTATATTTTAGATTAATTAATCAAGTAAATGGATAATTTAAAGACTGTCAATAGTTTGGAAATAAAACTAATAACTTGCATCAAGTTTAAGGATGTTTTTAATAATTTTTTTTGGTTACTTTTTGCGGGGTAGAAATTTGTTACTTTTAGCCAGCGTTGATTTTGAAGAAATGTTAAGCTATTCCTATTCCTTTCGTCCATCTTTTCTTGACGAATATTTTGAAATATTATTGGACATTCCAAAATAGTATAGGAGATAAATAGAGATGTACAGAGGAAATATCATTTTTACTTGTCAATTTTAAATTTGCACTCTTTTTAAAAGATAATACTCTTAATTAATATAAATATTTTTTTAGTGTCGTGTTTATGTAATTAGTAGAATTGATTTGATGAGAGCTTTATGGGCACAAATTTTAGGCATGTCATTTTTATAATTCAATGTTTGATATATATGTGTGTGTCTGTGTGTGTATGTATATTAAGTTTTTCTGAGTAATTTGATGTTGAGACACACAAAGTCAATTTAAGAGAAAGTGATCCCAAAATTTTCTATTAAAGAAAGATGCAACCTAATTTTTATCTGTAATAGATTTATAGGTTAATTTTTAAAAAAGAACATATATTAAGCAAAAAATAAAATAAAATTTTACCTCTATGAGGTAGTGATAAAGTTTAAGTACATTCTACTCTTTTCAAATTCTAATAGTGAAATTTCACTAAATATGTTAGTATTGAATAAAAATAATTTTACACTACCAGTATTATACTGAGTTTGCCCTCTAAATATGAGTATTATCTTTAAGCAAAGTCACTTGTGAACTTTCTTTAACTAACAAAACTATTTGATATAACTTTACTTCATTTTGGGTGAACAATAGGAGTATAAATAATTAAAAAGTGAGAAATAGTAAGGGGTCATTTGGTTCGATATAAGTTATGATGAGATAACTTATGATGGAATAAATTATGTTGGGATAAATAATGATGGGATAAGTTATGTTGAGATTATATTGTATTGAGTGTTTAGTTTGTTAGATAAATTTTAAGAATATATTGTTTGTTTATAAAAATACCCTTGACTTTATTAGTTTTTTATACATTTTTTTTGCTTTAGTTATTCAATATTCATTTTAAAAATAAATACTTCATCTTATATAGCTTAAATATTTTTATGCGTGCATGGTATGCATTTAAAATAAAACTTTCTTCTTAATTAATTTAAAAATACAACTTCTATTTTTAAATTTGTTAAAGTAAAAAGATCT
>JAOTQR010000092.1:19423017-19452131 GCA_025774065.1 Solanum ossicruentum | reverse complement strand
TTTGTGTGTGTGTGGGGGGGGGGGGAGTGGGGGGGGATTAATTTTTTTAAAAGAAAAATTGACAGCAGGGGGAGGGAGGATAGGGATGAGGTAAATAAAATAAAATTTTGAAAATGTTTCACATTTTCAAAAAGAAATTTTAAAAAAAATTGTTTCTGAGGGGTGAAGTAAGAAAAATATATTGTAATTTGAGATTGAATGAGAGTTTGGAAAAAAAATTTCTTAGGTTTTGGAGGAAAGATATTTTCCTTAAATTAGAGGAAAATAAGTTGATTTGAAAAACATTTAAGTTAACCAAATATGAAAAAATAGATAAAATAAAAAAAAAATTCAAAAAATATTTTCTTCATACCAAACACACCTCACATATACGTGTGATTTCCATAAACTTTGAGGGGGCAATTAAAAAAATTCAAATGCATTTACCCTTATTCGAATTAATATATACATAATTTTATACACAATCAAATAATTAATTTAAAGCTTATAGGCAATTATACATGCTATGACATTTGTAATTTAGAATGTAGAAATTAATGACCAATTTTGATGCTGAATTAATTCATTAGAAAAATTTTGTCCTCAACGTAGGGTAAGGATACTACACAATACTCTCTTCAAATATTGTTTGTGCGATTACATTGAATATATTATTATTATTATTGAATAACTTTGCCATCAATATAGGGACAAGGATATGTACGCGTCACTCTTTTCAAATTCTATTTGTAAGATTACATTGAATATATTATTATTATTTTAGAACAATTTTCTCGTCAACTTTGTTTTCTTATTAAAAAATTGCATCGTTAGCCAAGTAGCTCAACCATGCCTTTTCCACCTTAAGTAATTGGGAAAACTTTCGAAGTGACAATTCCCTTGTATTTCCCTTTCGAATTAAAAAGGACAAACTATTTTGTCCTCCATCAAAAACCTCAGGCAATATTATCCCAAAAAAAGTTTGGAGTCAATGAAATTATATCTCTGGCAATTTTTAACAGATTATATATAGATCATCCTAACAATTTTCTTTTCACTAAGATTATATATAGATACATCTGGATTAAAGATTAAATTGATTGATTATATTATCGTTTGAAAAAACTATTAAAAGAAATTAATAATAATTTTGCATAGAAGAATAAATTTGCAAGAAAATATTTGTCAAAGTGTAAGGCCTCCATTCAGTTTTTGCTTTAGGCCACTTATGTGCTTGGGTTGGGCGGTCCATGTGTATAATTAATGTATATACATGATCTATATATAATTTCTTCACGGGTGAAAATTATTTATACCTTTTAATTTTGCTTTAGAAATCAAAATGTTCGGCGAAAAGGACGTAACCAATTTGCACCAGTTTCTCAATCTAATGTAAGGAGTGATTTGGTTGGGAATAACTTATCCTGGATTAGTTATTTCGGGATAGAAATTGTCATGTATATAGGATTTACTTATACATCTCAACTATTACTATGATATAAATAGTGAGATAAGTTATCTCAAACTTAACCAAATAAGACGTCAATTTTTTATTTTTTCGCAATATTTTTTAATCTCGTGACTATTTATTTTTATTTCTTAAACCAAATGACCCTTTAATGGTCCAAATTTGACCGTCCAAGCCTGCAATCTAGCATCAAAGTACTAATCATCTCAATTTCTCACCGTGAATTAAGGGAATTATTCATTAAAAAAATTAGCTAGGTTATTTTTTTCCTTTCATATATAGTTCATGCATGTAACCACTGCATGCACCATCTACCAAATTCAACAAAGTAATATTAAGACTCTAATTTATTATTTCTAACTTATGATAGAGCAAGATAGCTAATATTTTCTTTATTTCAATTTATGTGTCCTAGTTATTATTCGGAGGGCGAATTCCGAGAAATATTTTCTCTATAATTTTTTTTTTAATAATTCGAATTGTTAATTATTGTGGCGACATTTTTTTATATAATTTTAAATGTGATAATTAATGACTTTATATCCAGATGCATATTGAAAATTAGTTAACCTTAAATTAGGATGCACATATATATAAAAGTGGGGAATATTATTTAAAAGAATTAGTACCTTGTTGAGAGATATGACTGCTTCAAATTTTTTGCCAGTTTGACGTGCTAGTCGAGTTGAGTTCTTTTAATTTGTTTTGACTTTTGACAAGAAATGAAATGAATAGTTGAATACAATGTATTTAAATGGAAAATAACCACATTGATGTGGAGACTCTGCAGTAATTTGCACTTAATAGGGAAGTTTGATTTATAAATTAAAAGTAAAAAAAATCATTAAAACTCCTACTATGAATTAATTACTGCAATGTAGAGTATTTTTTTTTAGAATGATTGGCAACAAATAAAGTCAATTAATTAATTAATAATCTCCACTGTCAAATCTACCAAATTGATATTAGAAAAATATTTGGGAAGAGGACCTCGAATCTCTCAGAGTCTATTCGAATTGAGTAAATTTTAGGTACTTTTAAACGTAAATAATTTTTAAAGTAATTTTATGGTGTTTAGATAAAATAAAAAAGTAATTCGATACGTATTTTTTTCAAAATAATAAAAGTAAATAGAAAAATCTAATTGTGATTTTTAACACATAAATCATAAGTTATAAGCTCCGTTCATGGGTGGAGCTATCCCTTGTTAGGTTGTAGAGTCTGATGTAATATTTAATGTACTGTTAAAAATATTCTGTATTTATTTCATATATATATATATATCACCCGTGGATGTTGCCCAAATAATTGAGTGTTATCATGTTAAAAAATTGTCTTCCCATTTTTAGAGAGAGAAACTCTCACTTCTCTTCTTCAAAATTTCTTCTTCTTCGTCATCTTAATTTCTGTAGATCTGGTGCAGATCCTAACATCCCTTTGTTATCCGAACACTCCTTGATAAAAAATTATGCTATATATTTATATATGATTAAAATAATTTTTTATATCTATATAATAGACGTCAAACCCCAATTAACTAGCTCATCTGACTACTTTTTCATATTTTGGACACTTTTAAAAAAAATTTTAGCTCCGTCAATGACTCCATCCAAATAAGATCTTATTATCAAATGATAGATAAGTTAGCTTCCCCGACATTTGGTGGTCCATTTGAAAGGGCCAATACAACTTGATGATTTGATCGATCGATGGACCCTTCTTATTTATTTTTGTAAAAAATCTAACTTCACTAAAATACAAATTCTCTTTAAAACGAAAAGATATTAGGTGATCTCTTTTTCTTCTTTTAATATCAATAAACATTATTTCAGCAGAGTCATAATTATACTCGTATATAACACATTTTAAGAATTTCAAGGTCGACGTGTAGACTCATTATTAATTTTTTTAATTGTTGTTCGAACCAAAAAGAACATTTGACTTGTAATTAAAAGACCATGTTTAAGCTCTTAACTATTCCATATAATGACCTTAAGTTTTGTTCGTTGACATTATGTACAATTTTTATATGCCACTAGATTTAATTAACTTAAGAAAATTAGTTACACTTATTCAAAGCAACCAAACTACCTAACATGTATTCATATGTTAACATGAAAATCTAAATACTATTTCAGTCTCATTTTATATGATATAATTAAATCGGAGTATAACATTAATGTTAAATATAATGAAATAAGTGTAAAAAGTATATTTAAACAATCTTTATTTGTTGATTTTTATATCTAAACTATTGAGAGTGTAAGTTTCATATCCAATTATTAATTTGAAAAACACATCCCAGTAATACTACACTCTCTCTTCATTTAGAAAAATCTTACCACATGACACTTCATATAGCTAAAATAAATTCCACCTTAATAAAAATTAAATAAATTATTAAAAAATAAAAATGAAGTATCACTATCCCAAATCATATATTATCTTTTAAAGGAATAAAATTTATAACATTTGTCTTGCCACATGCCACCTCCTCTTCCCCTGTTACTCCCCCCCGCCCCCGCCCCCCGGCCAAATTTTATTTTTGTCTTTTTAAGAAAGCCACGCACTCAATTCAAAAAGAAAATTTAGATATTATTTTTATCTTTTTTTTTAAAAAAAAAAAATCGACCTCACCACATCTAACCCTCCGCTCTCATTCTTTTCTCATTTTGTATTCGAAGGGAGAGGGAGGGAGGGAGGGGGGGGATGAAGTAAAAAAAATTAAAAAAAATTATTTAAAGAAATTTTAAAAATTTGTAGTGGTGGTAGTATGGTAAAAGGAGGTGTTGGAGTGGGGTAGAAAAAATATTTGCATTTTAATTTTTTTTGAAGTAATTCTTTGGGGGTATGTAATACACACGAAAAAATGAGAGTGAGAGATTGGGATGGCTGTACTCCCCATATCTTTAACCTGATGATAAAGTTCTGGATTCAATCTTTAAGAAATAATTTTTTTTAATAAAAAATATCTTGCCTTTTAATTCGACATAAATATCGTGAATTTATATTAATCAGACCAGTAGATGGCGGATAATGAATGTTATTGCAACCACTCACCAGAATATATTTATCACGTTACCATTTTGATTGGCAAATAATGTGGCCATGTGACTTAGGAAACTTCAACAATAGCTGTGGCAACTTGCAAAAAGAAAGAGAAATATAATTAAAGTCCAAAGGTATTTTCTATACACACACATATATATATATATCAATGAACCATCAAAGAATGTAGTGCATTTGATGAGGTTGCTCCTTCTTAAGGTCTCGAGTTAGAATTTTGGGTATAGAAAAATTTTTAGTAGGGAGTGCTTCACCTTGAATGGATCCCTACGCGGCACGAATCCAGAATAATGAGGCTTCAATATGAACACCGAACATCAGTAGGAAAGAAAAAGAAAAAAATGTATATATATGTATCGATGAAAGACAGCGACCATTGCGGTGTATAGTTCTCTTTCTTTCATTCTAACATGTTAATTATATATATTATTATAAATCCTATCTAAAACTAAAAGGACTCAAACGTTGAAGTTGAATTCTTCTCCGGTAGCCGCTTTTTTAATACGTATTTTTTTCCAAGTAAGACAATATAATATAATACATAAAATCAATCTTAGTATATTTATTACTTAAAGTTGTGAACAATTGGTGCATTGACATTTTTGTTTAATTAAGCCACTGAGTTTGAATCATTTAAAAGAAGTCAAACACAGCTAGCTCCTTTTTATAAACAAGACTATATTTCTGAAGTTGGACAATTAGAAGAAGGATAGATCTACCCAAAGAAATCTAAAGGAGATAATGGAGAACAAGAACAAAGCTGATCATGATGATGAAGTTTGTGCTGATCAAGAAAATATTGTCCATAAGGTAAATTTTTACCCTACTCCATCAACTTTTACATTAGATTTATCAAAATATATGAAGATCCACCCCGATTCGATCAATAATGAAATTCTTGGCTAGAGAAACATTTTGTGACATGGACGTCCAACCCAATTCGGTCGCTTGTGGCGATTATGGGTTGGATGTCTGATTATCCAGGCGATAATGATAGTATCTCGTACCTGAATTGGTGTTTCTGATATTTTATTTTTTTGGATAGAAGTGCTTCTATAACATGAATCTGCTCTTCATAATTCTTACTATATGAATTATTAATTAAATACTTGGAAATAGGAAAAAAAATCACAACGATCGATTTGCAAACTCGTGATCATAAAGATTGAATTTATCGAATTCGTAGAATTATGACTCCATCTGATTTAGCATTTCAAATCTCAAATAAAAATAATCTATTCACATTATATATATATGTATGTATTATGAGTCTGCAAAAGATGATGGTTCTAATGGTGAACCAATAATTAACGTGAGTTTGTTAATTGATATTATAATACACTTCATCTACTATATATATTGTTTAGTTTTTCAAAAGATTAGTTATGTGTTGTGCTTAATTTAGTTTGGAAAGGGAAGAACAAAGCGTGAGAATGATAATTCAAAGCCATTTCTCAAAAGATTAGTTATTTGTTGTGCTTAATTTATGAAACAAATTAAACTCATTTCTAATTTCACTGACTTAATTATGTAAATATTTTAGAAACTTAATTTATACGAAATAAACTCCTTCTAAATTCTCATCTCTATTACTACTTGAGTCAATTTGTTGTTTATATGTAATGAATTTAGAAACTTAATTTATATTTTCATGAAAATTTTGTTTAATTCTTGAGTAATTTATATCTATGTTAACTTGCAATTGTACACAATTATAAACATTTTCCCTAGAAAAGTGAAAAATAAATTATTGCTTATAATTTGTAAGGTAGTGGTTAGGTTGATTTCGTCACACTATGAATTTGTCAAAATATTAGGAGTATTAAATTACCTAATTATATAAGTAATGCTGAATATATATAAAAATACACACACAATATGAGCTCGTAATTTAGAAATATAAGTAAATTAATATTCACTTCGTCCCAAAATAAGTGTTGCTTAAAAAAAAATTCCAAAATAAATACCATTATCAAGACAAAAATAATACTCTATTTGTTTAGAAAAGAATGACTTACTTTCTGTTTAAAAAAGAATAACTTTTTTTTGTAACACTTTAGTTCCATCTTCCTATGTGACATATTTAACGCCATAAGATATTACATAATTGAAATATCTTCTTTATTTTCTTAAATTTCGTGTCAAGTCAAACATGTCATTATTTTCAACTATATGCTTATATTAATACTAGTTATAAAAATTCATGCAATACACGAGCCTAACAGTTATTCGTTAATTTATTTTTTAATGATATAATTAAATGCTAGTAAATTTTTCTCATTCGACATAAAACTAATATCTAATAAATATTATTAATATTGATTAAATTTTAAAATTATTAATTAAGTTATTTTAAATTTTTATATATACATATTCACTTCCTTTCTGACACAAATATAATCAAGGGAAGATACTAAAATAGTTATTTAATTTTATTCGTCCAGTTTAAAGAGAAATTTATTTAATTCTAATTTTAGTATTTAGTTAACTCAAAATAACTAATTGGGGCGATATAGTAAATTTACAGTTGAAGTATTGAGAAAATTATTATGAAATCGTAGTTGAGCTACCGAAAAATTATTTATTAGGGGTAATATTATAAAATCCTCATTGCAATAAGTAATTGCTTTAAAATAATTAATGAAAAAATTCAGAAATATTTTTTAGAGTCCCGCATAATATATAAGAGGAAGCAAGCAGATTAAGCAGACACATCGATGAAGAGGTGCATGCTTGCTGCTAACTCCCTAGTTCTTTCAACTTCAGTGAATTATCAAGAAACATTAATCTAATAAATAAAAGTAACCGAGTAAATTATACTTTATATTTATTATTTTTTAATAAACATGAAATGAGCTAAAATATCACTTATTTTAACACCAGTAATATAATAAAAAGTGTGAAAATCTAATTAATATAATTTCATGATTGGAGGCTCCACGGACGCGATAAAGCAACTTGTTGAGTAGAAAAAGTCGTCTTAACGAGCACAGTTGTCAAATAAATTTGAGTCATTTTCTAAACCCTTGACCGTTGACTTAGTGTATATCTATGTCATCTTTAATCATCAAATACGACTTTTCATGACTTTTAATTCGACAAACTATATATTCTAGGGCAAATATACACATTTATTATCATCCAGTGTCTAATTTCAATGCTTGAACAGGAAGCTACTGCTGTTGATGTTATAGTAAAGAGAGAGAGATCCCCACCAGAAAACAACTCAATGGCTTCTTCATCTACTCATAAAGAACAGGTTTGCTTTAATATATACTTTTACAAGTCGAATTTTAGAAGTAATTTATCATATGATTGGATCTGAAATGGATTCTTATAGTTTAAGTAATTAAACACAAAAAGATTCATTTTCCGATCTTGTGATGGCCAAATATTTGCACTGGGGTAATGTTGTTGTTGTTGTTGTGATGGTCAAATATTTCAACTGCTAAAGGTTATCCTGCCACGAATCAATAAGAAATTTGTGTTATATATAATATATGATTTTTTTCACGAAATTAGCTCCAAGGGAAAACACATGATGGGGAATCAATTCTTATTGAAATATTGGGTACCTTCATAATTTTGTTATATAAAAATAATTCGACTATTATTTTTTTCTTTTCTCACTGATTCAATCAATATATTCGAAGAAATAATCACGGAACAGTTTTTGCTGGAACTTTGAATGAAAAAACAGGGAGTAATTTCTTAAATAGTTTCTCCTTTATATTTGAGGATTAAATATATTCTTTCATCCCTGATTCATTTCATTTTGTATGAAATACTGTTTCTTTTTATTATTTGAAAAAAGAACATAAACTTTTTATAAAGTTAGAACCAATTTATTAACTTAATTTTTCATTCTTAGTACCCCTCGTTAATCTTGATGATAATCTTTTACAACCACACAAGAATGTTATACATATCTAAGCTAGCTTACATGTTTCAAAAACATTATAATCACTATATATATATTTAAGATCATAAATTTCAAATATCTTCGTTTCTTTCTTAATCATGGTAGGACGATCAGCTTGCATTAACCAAAGCTGAAATGCGAGAAGTAATGGAAGAAAATCAAAGGCTTCGAATGCACTTAGATCGAATCATGAAGGAATATCGAAATCTCCAGAATCAATTCCACGATATTGTTCAAAAAGAAGCTGATCAAAAATCAAGCAGTACTGTCAACACTACTCATCATGAATCTGACCAAGAAGCTGACCAACTTGTATCCCTCAGCTTAGGAAGAACAACGAGCGATATGAAAAAAGACGAATTATCTAAAATCGTTAAGAAAGATAAGGGTCATGACAATGAAGGAGGTGTTAATAAAACCCTCGATTTAGGATTGGATTGTAAGTTTGAGACAACTTCAATAGAATGTTCACCAGTTAATCTCAGTCCGGAGAATAGCTTAGAAGACCAAGCTAATAAGGATGAAAATGGAGAGACGTCAATGACGTGGCCTCCTAATAAAAATCTCAAGACGACGAGGAATAATGGAGATGGAGATGATGTTTTGCAACAAAACCCTACTAAAAGAGCTAGGGTTTCTGTTAGAGTCAGATGTGATGCCCCTACGGTAAGGAAAAAGATTTACATGCATGCATATTATAATTTATGGCAATGTAATCTATGTATTTAATTGTTTTAATAATTATTTTGGATTTTTTCTAATGTGAATAGATGAACGATGGATGTCAATGGAGAAAATATGGTCAAAAAATTGCAAAAGGAAATCCATGTCCTCGAGCTTATTATCGTTGCACCGTAGCACCAAATTGCCCAGTTAGAAAACAGGTAATTAACGTGAATTTCATGCTACACTTGGTACAATGAATCTAAACAACTAATTATGAGAATGTCATGTTACCCATGAATACACTGAATCTAAACAAACAACTATGAATTGACCAATATATATAGTACTAAGTAAATAGTAATATATAGTTATCAATATATATAAGTTGTGGTGCGATAGTTGAATTCCCTTCATCCTTAATTAGATTATTCAGTTCTGCACCCTTGTGAATGGGTCACCCCAAGAATTGAATCTTGCAATGTGTGCATATGAATTTAGTTCGTCTCTAACACGAGTATTGAATGTCAGATGAAAGTTATATCCTATAAAAGCTTATTTAATTCTTATAGATTTAACTTATATACCAACAACGTGGTATACTATTCCGCTTTTATAGTTATTTAACTAACTTCATTTTATTTTATTTATTATAGTTTGTCTCAAGACAAAACTTAATTAAAAGGCAGATGACACTGATGACACTTGAAATTGGTCGTCTTTAAGTACACCACACCATTTATGTAATTATAATTTTTTTTGAAATTTAGTATTGTTTTAGATTTTAAATCTTCTCATTTAGAAATATATATACAAAAATGTGTTAATCTGTTTAAAATAAGCTAATACGAAATTAGCGGTATCTATCCATTAAAGTAAAATGGAGTACTATAAGTTGTGTTAACCTTATTTTTCAAATTTACTCGTTATCGTTTAGGTGACCTACAATATTTTCATTTTGCAGGTACAAAGATGTCCTGAGGACATGTCAATATTGATCACCACATATGAAGGAACACACAACCATACACTTCCTCTTTCAGCCACCGCAATGGCTTCCACTACCTCAGCCGCCGCTAGCATGCTCTTATCCGGTTCGTCAAGTTCATCAGATCCAAATCCACAAGTAACTGCCACCACCACCAACAACAACGCTACTTCAGCCAATATCAACGGACTCAACTTCTATCTCTCTGATGCCTCAAAACGTAATTCGTCATATTACTTTCCTAATTCATCCATCTCAGCATCCGCAACTAATTTCCACCCTACAATAACACTCGATTTAACTTCCACCTCTTCCTCCTCCTCGTCCTCCTCGCTATCTCATCTAAACAGAATGAGTCACAATTTTCCTCCTAGATATAACTATAATAACACTAATTCCTCCACAAACCTCAGTTTTAGTTCAGTGCTGGAATCCAATTCTCTTCCCATTTCTTGGACCAATTCCAGTTACCCAAATCAAGCCTACAACAAGAACAACCAAAATTTTGGTTCACTTACATTTTCATCAAGACCAAATCATGAAAATATTTTCCAATCTTATTTACAAAAAAATAACAATATTTCTACTCAATCTTCTTTACCACCAGACACAATTGCAGCTGCAACCAAAGCAATAACATCAGACCCAAATTTTCACTCCGCGTTAGCTGCAGCTCTCACTTCTATCATTGGAAATACTGGAATTGAAAATAAATTAAATGTTACAGAGCCATTTCCAATTTTGTCTAGTCTACCATCAACCTCAAATCCAAATAAATGTTCGTCAAGTTTCTCAAATAAACCTACCTCTTCTGCTTCCGCGAATAATACACAACAACCTGGAAATAGTAACTTGGTCTTTTTCGCGCAAGCTTCTTCTTCATTGCCATTTTCAACGTCCAATAAGGGTAAATCTACCTCTCCTAGTGATAGTAAGTTAGATTGATCAAATTTTTTTTCATGTTTTATCTTTATATTAACCATCTGTATAGTCTGTAGATATGTTTTAGTTTCATGAACACAATTGAATTAGCATTTGCATTTTGTTGTAAACTTGAATATGGTTGTAAGATTATTGTAAAATGTAGATCTTTTTTAGTAGATGGATTATGTTGCCTGCCTTCTTTTTTGAATCAACAAAAAATTTGACGTGAAATTTTCATTATTGATTATATCAAGTATAGTCTTTCTGTTTCTATCCCATAAAGATAAATATATTCTTCAGATCTTACTTGTAGAATTACACTAATTATGTTATTATTGTTGTTGTTCAAATTTATCAGTGAAACTTAACAACTTGTACTGGTACAATTTAGGTGGGTAAATTGACATTTCGTCCAAACAATAATCAAACAAATTGATGAACTTCTAGTATACTATCTCTAATTAAATTGAAACAGTATTAGATTAAATTATTAAAATGTTTGCTTTGATGTTAAGTCTAAAAAGTTTCTTTTTCGAATCTAATAGGTAACGCAATAATAATTTATTTCCTATTAAAATGGGATAGAGAAATTGAAAAATGTGTATATTATGGATTGTAAATCCATCGACTATAATTCAACTTATTGAACAAAATTAAATATATAAAATTGGACTATACATTGACCAACTAATCAACATTGTATTCTACAAACATGTATGAATACGCCACAAACTCTGTTCAATGACAAATAATTTTTGCAAAAGTCTCCAGAGAGGTAAATTCCATATATAAATGTTCATATAATATAAATGATTTTTTTTTTCTAAACTAAAGTAATGTAATTATGTTTTCTAACAGAGACATTGCAAAATTTTCATCCTATATATCAACACAAAAACCACAATTGAAACACAACCTGAGCTTCCGTCTGGTCATAGATTTTGTAGTTGAAATTTGAAAATTTGAGATTTTGAAATTTGTGATGTTAGGACTTTGTAGTTATGTTTGGACATGCATACTTGAAAATATTTTTAAGTTTTGTGAGTGGAAGTCTCCAAAAAAAATAATTAAAAATAATTGGAAATCAAATTTCACGGCCAAATAGATATTTGAAAATAAATTTACAAAATTAACTCTAAAAAATCTATGATAAATGAAAATATAAACCTTAGCTTGCTTAGTTTAATCTTCTCTTATAAATAATTGAATGAGGACCATCTCCAGTCTCCACTCAATTTTTGAAGAGAAATACATACATATATATACATATATATATATGTTGAATTTAATAAAATAATTGTTAATACTACTCTAATTGGTTGGTAGGATTATGTGGTTATCTAGTCATGGGGTATAGTAGGGTAGATGAGTAGTAGTGTTTTATATCATGTTTTGTCATTATTTATTGTTGATGTGTTAATTGTATCATATTTACGTATTGTCATGTGTTTTTGGTTATTAGTCGTTTTTTGTTATTCCCTTTTTTTTACTTTTTGTAATATCTAGTTTATTCTGCTTATGGATTTTTGAGAAGGGTTCTCAGAAAACAACTTTTCTATTTTTATAAGTTAATGATAAGGTCTGTATATATTTTACCCTCTCAGACCCACTTGTGAGATTTCTATGTTGTTGTTATTGTTGTTGTTATTGTAATTGTTAATACTACTAGCTAGTTGGGTTAATTACTTTGTTAGTGTATTTGCATGAAATTTTGAAAGGAAATTTAAGCTAAAGAAAGGTAGGGATGATTAGGAGATGGATACACGAAATAAGAGAACTCTCAAAATAATAATAACTATGAATTTGAATGAAAATATTGATCTCCCTCATCCCTTTCTTAGGTGATGGTTTGAATAGGGGCGATAAAAATAAATTTAATATATTAAAATCGTTTAATAATCTGTCCATTTATTACTTTAATCTATTTTAATTTAATTTATTTCAATTCAAAACAAATTGGATTGATATGTAGTCTAAATTAACTAATGAGAAATTTTATTTTCAAAAAAAAATTGTCAAATTGAAACTTTATTAGGTAAATTTTTAAATTTAACAAAATTATAATTTTTTTTTAATTATGTCAATCTAACATATCACTGGAAATTTATAGAAGAATTAATAAAGCAAATTAAAACTTAATTAGTAAAGAAATGGATGAGTAGGATTATGTCCCGGATTTTAACCTATTTGAATCGAAATAGCAATGATTCACTCAGTTATTAATTTAGCCTATGTTGACCCACTCATATTCAGTTCTTCCGCCGATTTGATACCTTTAGATTTGAGAATAGCTTTGCAAAATCAGAAATTGCAGAACTAGTTAACCACAAATATTTTTCATGTAGGATTATATTCTATTTATGGTTTTGTCAGGCTAAAATGTCTTATGCGTCGTGGAATTTCTTTTATTTTCGTCAATAGTATTAACAATTTGTATGGAGTGGAATGTTGGTCAATTAAAAAGGAACATGTCCAGAAGATACATGTCGCAGAGATGAGGATGTTGAGATGGATGTGTGGTCACACAAGGAGTGACAAAGTTAGGAATGAGACCATTCGGGAGAAGCTAGAGGTGGCCCCGGTGGTCGAAAAGATGAGGGAAACGAGATAGTGATGGTTTGGACAAGCGCGGAGAAGGAGTACTGATGCTCCTGTTAGGAGGTGCGAGAGGTTGGTTCTAGGTGATACTAGGAGGGGTAGAGGTAGACCGAAGAAGCACTGAGGGGAGGTGATCAGACAGGATATGATCGAACTTGATCTCACTGAGAACATGACCTTAGATAGAAAGGAGTGGAGGTCGCGAATTAGAGTAGCAGACTGATGGTATATTTAGGTGTTTATTTCTTTCTTTTTATCATGTGTTCATATTATCTGTGTATTATGTGTTAGTTTTATCTTATTAGTTGCTCTTTCTGTCCCCTTCCCTTTCTTTCTGTCAAATCTAGTTATTTCTGCTTACGGGTTTTGAGATGAGGATTCCCATGAAACAACATCTCTACTTCTATGGTAGTGATAAGGTATGCGTACATTCTACCCTTTCTAGACCTCACTTGTGAAATTTTACTAGCTATATTGTTGTTGTAGTATTAATAATTTGTTGTGTTGTTGATATCAAATTGTCAATGTTGTCATATTTCTTTGTTTGTTTGCTTGTTGGATATTAATTGATTATGTGACCCACTACAAATCTTTTTAAGATTGATGAATCTCATTTTACAAATAAAGATTGCTACTATCGTCAGTGTGGAAAGCATCAATCTCCACTAAGGAGACGTGAACATTTCTGAATGCCTGGCTAGGGACTTATGTATGTTAATTATCCCAATTTTATAAATGGAGTTATTATTTTTATGAAATGTATAAAAAACGATTGAACATTTCATACAATGAATAAAATTAATATTAAAGAATAGACAAACGATTTGAAGAAAGATCAAAAGTAACTACTAGTATAAATATGAGGAACTATTAGAACTCTATATAATAACTGAAGGATGACTTTGAATCTTAATCCAAAGATAAGAAACTATGTTGAGTTTTTTCTCGATATTTTATTATTTATATTCTTATTTAATTAAATATCATTCCGTAAAATGACGTGGAATATAGGTTAGCGTAATTTTATTCTGACATGTAATTATTATCCCTCAAGGTGAATGTTATTATTTTGTGAAACACAAATTTATATTTATGTCCCTTTTTATATATAAATTTGATTATTAAATATATAAAATAAAAATGAGCCTATTTAAAGATAAAACTTAAATAGCAAATGGGCAAATACAACAAAGCCAAATACAACGAATGAGATTCTACAGGTAGGGCCGGCTAAGTTGGGACCAACTCAAAGCTCATTTCGCACCCATATCGTCTCAATACACTATATATTATTCCTCTCTCATTTACCTTCTCTCTCCTTCGCTTTGCGAACTCCTGGGGCAGGCTCCGAGAGAACACAAAGCACAGGACGCTACACTGAACCCTACCTCACCGCCTTGTTTCCTCCTTGTCGGTAAGTCCTTCGATTTGTCTATCTTCAATTTCCGGTGGATCTTTAGAGTTCAACGGCAACTGGAAAGGAACTGATTTTTTTTTTGTTGGAAGAGATGCTGTTGAAACTGGATGATTCTAATTTAGTTTGGGAGCGTAAGAGAATATATATATATATGTACGCGATTGTGCTTTTGTGACAATTAGCCTGAAGTTTTTTGATCTTCAGTAAATAGTGTTGTATTAGGGGAATTGTATGTGGAGCCCTAATTTCTGTGTGCTGCAGTTGTTATTCTTATTTTTTGTGCTGGAATTTGAGCTTAATAACTTAATTGAGCTGGTCTGGATCATAAGTTAAGCAAACTGAGAACTTGATTTATACCTGTGGATGACTTTGTGAGTTTTGTTGAGTGATATAAACAACTTTTACATGCTTTTGACACTCACTTGGTGTTTAGAAATGAAAATTTTGGCTAGGTCACTAGTTTGAATCATGTGCCACACCAGCTAACACCTTGTTTGGATGGTTGTTACCTATTGTATTGTATTGTTTGTTTAAATACAATGTTGTTATGATTGTTACTTAAATTTTATTATATCGTATCTTTTAAATCCATTGTTAGGCAACAACAAAAAGTCCCAATTTATGTAACAATACATTTTGGTGTGATTGTTACTTTAATGTTTTCTTTATTTGTTATTTAATAGTTCTATTTTATCCTTTATCGACCTTTTATAGTGGCTCTACCCTACCCTTCTATTCTTGTAGGTTCATCAAACAACTTGTTGATGTATGACATTATGTAACAACTAAGAACGATACATTCTATTCAAACATTGTATTCATTAAAACTTTATAGTACAATACAATACGATGTATTATAAAACAATATGTAACAACTATCCAAACAAGGTGTACGTGCAGTATTTAAGTGGTTAGGGTAGAGGGTGGACGTTATCATCCCTGTGTTTCAAATCAGTGGTTGGTTCTAGGCTGATTTTCTTGGCCATTAAAATAAAGGGCAAACAGAGAAAGCTCATTAGTAGTTCTAGTTTGTTGGGTCTGTTACATTGATGATTACTCCTTGTCTCTCCTTTTTTATTAGTTAATTTGACCATATGAATTTGCAGGTGGTTACAATGTCGACTCCAGCTAGAAAGAGGTTGATGAGGGATTTCAAAAGGTTGCAGCAGGACCCTCCTGCTGGTATTAGTGGTGCACCTCAAGACAACAACATTATGCTTTGGAATGCTGTGATATTTGGGTGAGTTGTGTAATTAAAGAATATGCCATATATGTGTTTGATGTCTGTTTGGGGCAGTTATTTTCGTATGGTTTGACTAATCTACTTTCTGGTTTCTCTTCGTTTTGGTGTAACATGCAGTCCTGATGACACTCCTTGGGATGGTGGTGAGTTATCCTTGTATTTGGTCATTAATGCAGTGTGGCAGAAGAATGTTAAAGGGTTAAAGCGTAGTAGTCGGTGCACATCAATTGTTTATGCCTTTGTGTCTATACATTCAGTGCTGTTTTAATCATCTCAGTCTCTTTTTCTGCGTTCTGAAATTCTGAATAATCATTTTGGAGATTCTCACCCCTCGTACCCGCCCCGGACACTCCTGCCTAACAAAAAAGTAGTGATGAATGTTATGAATCATCAGAAGAGGTGCTGCTAATTCTATTGATGTATGATGTAAATGCTTGAATCCCTCCTTTGATCTCCCAGTCCAAGTATTTCCAGTCATGGCTTTTCCATGTCATCTCTTGCTAGCTTATTACTCCATGCCACAAGTGTAGATTCTTGGTGTTATCAAGTGCTTCCTGTAGCTTTTTAACTTTTGCTATTTTTGACATAATATGATTTTTTTTTTTTTGGTTTCATATTGCCTTAGTTTTGATATGTATACTATTTGAGACATCAGGTACGTTCAAGTTGACTCTTCAATTCTCTGAGGATTACCCCAATAAGCCGCCGACTGTGCGCTTTGTTTCTCGCATGTTTCATCCTAATAGTAAGTTGGAGTTTTAAGGTTTGACTTTTATTTGTTAAGTCCGTGAATAGGAAAAGTCAATTTTTAAGTCTGGAAATTTCCTTTTCTTTTTCCCAGTTTATGCAGATGGAAGTATATGTTTGGATATTCTTCAAAATCAATGGAGTCCAATATATGATGTTGCAGCTATACTCACATCCATTCAGGTATAGAGCTGTAATTTATTTTTACATGTCACATTCTTTCAGTTATCTATGTCTTTGTCCTGAGCTTTATTATTAAATCCAATGGTTGAAAGCATTACTAAATGAAAATTATGCATTGCAAAGTAGAAGCTTATTGTTCTTCATTTGATGGAGTTAGAGATATCATCCTTGTGACAGCTTGACTTTCCTTTGTTTTAGTTTTGAGCTACATAGTTAAATTTGCATTTTGTATTGTGCATTTGCCCTCTGAATCTGTTTATCTTTGATGATGAAGCAATTGTTAAGAAACCTCATCTAGTGATTCCAAAAGAAAGCTTTGGTCTATGAGTCTTTGAGAAAAATTGTTTGGCAAGCATTTTTGCCTAGAGCATTGTTTCTAATTCTAGATTGTCATGGTCCAAAGACTCAATCAGATAAAATATTGTCTCATAAATTATCAATTTGAGTGTGGGCTCTTCATGTATTGAGAATTGGCATTGCAGAGATAGAATGAGAGAGTTGTTCCATTGTCTACATTGGAGCATATCAGTCTCTCTACTGAGCCGACAAGTAGCACGAAGAGATGGATGGTCGGAAGTGCTGCATGGAGTATAGGAGTTTGTTGATTTGTCTTTAACCTTTAAACTTAGTGATTAAAAATAGACATTTAAAAACCAAAGGAGACTTTGAAGGGGAACACCAACCGCTACATGGGGAAGTTAGTTTCTGAAAGTTTTACCCAAAAGCGGTGTTTACCATGAAACACTTCTTCTCTTGTTCCATCAAGGAACGACATTTCGAACACTGGGGTAACATAACTTTTCTTAGGGAAACTTGTATGAAATGAGGATTTTAAGGAAGCGGGTAAACACATCACGAGTGCAAACTTAACAAATCAGTATGGAGTTTAAACTAGCCCCTTCATGTTATTGATGGCTATCATAAGTAAAGACATCATGAGTCTGAACATGTTGAACAACTTGGAGCCTCTTATTTGAGAGACATGGTGAAGAGGATGATATAATCATTGCTCATATTACGCATAAAGAGAGTTAAGCTATGTGTCCCAAGTTGAACCAAGTGAACCAACCATCAAGTTAAAACGTTGGAACCGCCTATCAAGAATTGTCATTTTAATATGGCTGCATATTGTTTTTTAATTGCATATTACCTCCCTGATATTCAAGCTTGGTGTTTGATGTTTGTCATGTGCATCCTGACTGTAATGCTTCATTATTGTCTGTGATTAAATATTGTTCAAACTCATGATAATGTTAGTCTTGCGGCTGTGACTTTGATTATCTTGGGTAAGGCCCAACAAAAATTTCATGAGGTGATATGTTTTTTTATGTCACTGGGAGGATAAAAGCCCTTTGGGGGTTATTGTTCTATTTGCCTTGATTAGAAAGCTATGTTGCTTGGACTCTTCAAAAATGTCAACGGATGTGTGTCGGATTCTCCAAAAGTAGTGTATTTTTGGAGAATCCAACACGAGTGCTGCATTGAAAGTGAAGAGTTTGTGCAATTTAGTTCTAATGGATAATATTCTTAGGAAACATGTTTGATACATGTTGTACCCATGATGATGAGAACTGTAATATCTTGATCATAGATAGAATTCATACCTTGACAATAGTCTTTTTTATGGGTTAGTGTTGGTGTTTTTTGTTGGAACTTGATGGATTGTTATGCAAAAGCCATCCAATACCTGACTATGTTAGTAATCTGGTCACTTTGCTCTGCTTCCTTGTTACTTGCTATATTTTCTTCATTGTTTCCTTCTTCTTTGTACTTGGATTTGCTGCACTTGAGTTGAGGGTCTTTCGGGAACAGCCTCTCTATCTCGTGTGTGTGCATCCTACCCCCCATATCTTACTTGTGATACTCCACTGGATAGGTTGTTGTTAGTAATGTGGTCACTATAGTCTTAAGTCTTCTCTAAAATGATTTTTTGAATTTTTTCAAATACTTTTTTCATACTTTAATTAACTACATCCGAGTGAAAAATGTTAAGAGTTGGACTTTACATTGTTTGTTTATTGACTGAAAGGGTAGTGGCTTGACTCAAGTTGTAAATAAAATGTATAGAACCTAATCATCTAATTGAGTATGTGTGAAACCCAATTTTATTATTGGCTGGAAGTTTCTCAATAAACAGAGACCAACTTCCCTTCCTTGACTATTCTAAGAAAAACCCGTAGCATATTTTGCTTTCTTTAGTACCTAGTTAAGGGCGTGTGACAACTCACCTGTGTCAGTTCTCCCAGTACTGAGAGAGCGTGGTAGTTAGCAGTTGTGCAAGTTCCCGCTTGCTTGTCCATTCCTACAACTGCTGGCTCATGGAGAGAAACCGTATGTTTGTTTAACCTTAACTCAAGATTATGCTCGTATTGTGTCCATCACTCATATGATCATAAGTAAATTTCCTAGAAGTTGTGATCAGGTGCAAGTAATATTCTGCACGCAGATGTTCAGTCAATCCCTAACTACTGGTGTTTGACTTAACAAGATTCCCTTGTACCACCCACCATCCACCCCCAAAAAAGAAGAGAGAAAGCGTAAGAGTTGTGTATGATGTTGGTGCTTGAATATAGATTATTGTATGACAAGTTCATCCAATAATGAGATGATTTATGTTTGTGTAGATTAGGATGTTGACTACTTTGAAGTAGCACTTGGCTGAGTAAAAAGGTGTTAGACCTGTGTCTTAATGTATGCAAGTCAACGCGTAGCTCCCCAAGCAGAAGTAGAAAGTGTTATTACATGGATGATATGCTTAAGACTTCTTTGCTGGATTCTTGATAGAAGCTTTATGTCAAGCAATTATTGCATATTAACCATAAGTGAGGAGTATGGCCTAAAGTTTTCTGCTCTTTAAGCATGTTAACCTCTGGTGTACTGAAGCAAGAAAATGGTGTTGGTAGACCTAAATTAGCCCTTAAAGATCCTACTTGGAATTTGTTGATTAATTTGGACTGTTGCTTGCTGAGTAAATGGAGAGGAGACAGGACCATAGTGTGGCCCTGGATTATCCATACAGCGAGTCAAGAGACTTAATCTGAGCTGTTTACTACATCCTACTGGGGACACGTGCATGTGGAGGAATTTGAAGGCTTGAATAGAGCTATGGCTTTTTTGTATTTCACCACTAATAAAAATAAAAATATTATTAAAGAAAAAGAAGAAAACTGTGGGCTGCTTTTGTTTTGCGAGTGACTGACACTCTTATTATTGCAGTCATTGCTGTGTGACCCAAACCCCAATTCACCTGCAAACTCAGAAGCAGCTCGGATGTTCAGTGAGAACAAAAGGGAGTACAATCGCAGAGTGAGAGAAATTGTGGAGCAGAGCTGGACGGCAGACTGATTCTATGGACAAAAGATGTTCTTGCGGACCTCAGCTCAAGAGCACCATGTCTCATCTATGTTATATTTATGGATTGAAACCTCCTCTTTGAAACTTTATATAATGGAACTCAAATTTGTTTGGAACTCAAATTTGTTTGGTCCTAATATTCTGGTAAGGTTTATTGCCTAATTGTCATTTGCTGCATTGCATTGACAAGCTCCTGTAAAATATGGATGTGCATTTTGGTTTAGAAATGCAAGGGAATTGATTTTCATATACTTATTTTGCTATACCTTCAATTTTTGGGTAGTTCTAAGCCGAGTTGAATGGAGCAACACTGGTGAATTAGCATTTTAAGCTACTCCAAGCCACAACCATTTGCAGTCACTGTGTGTGTATACTGCAAGGGTCATTTGGTGTGAGGATAAAAATATTCATGGGATAAAAAAATAGTGAAGGGATACAATTAAGGTATCTTGTTTGATTGTCAAGTTTGGGATAATTTATTTCACCATTTATACCATAATGATGGGATCAATTATCCCATATACATGGTGGCATAATTATCTAAGGATAGCTAATCCTAAGATAACTAGTACTGGGATAAGTTATTTACATCCAAAAGATCCTAACATGCAAAAAGAATGAAGAGTATGTTGCTGTTGACTTTGTTGGGCTATTTTGTATTGTGGAGATCTTCAAAAACTTGTAGCCGTAGTGTTTAGAAAAGATAAGACATATATAAACTACATTCCTATTTCATGACAACAAAGAAGTAGTTCAAAGAGAGATGAAAAAATAACAAAATAATACTCCTATTGTCCTGGTACTCTACAGGGAAGTCAGCGTTTTACGATAGGAGACATAAATCATATTTCACTTGCACAATTTCTTCTAGAAAATAGAAAAAGAAATAATATATCATAGTATTAGCAGTGATAAAAGATTTATCTATGTGAGGAGACAATATCACCGCACTTGACGATGTTGGGGCAGTAGGATTCAGAACCATACACAAATTCAAACAACCTTTCGTTGATTTCATGATAATTATTACAAAGAGGAAAACCACTTAATTTGAAGGGATCTTTTTATCCACAGTAAAGAATGCCCAGGATATCCACTTAGATGTTGAATCAAAAGCTAATTCAATATTCTGTAATCCAAATGACAATATCACAAAGTCTATACAACGGGTCTAATTACTTCCAAGTAATATTCAACTGCAAGAGCATAGAAGCTTTTGAGTAAAAAGAACACACTGTACGTCTTGCATGAATTCCAAAACAAATGAACAGACTAAAGACGACTGTATAATGGCTTCTGTAAATTTTCTTTCATAAAAATAAGAATAAACAAATAAAACACACCAAATCCAATATTGGGAATGCACACTCCAGATTCAAACACTTCCACTTTTGGCCTCTGATATGATTTTAAAAAGAAAAGCTTACTGCCATAAACTTCAGCTGCTAACCACTTCTGTTTGTGCAGAATCCTGCGTAAGTGTTTTATAGCAGTCAGTACAACCAAAATAAAATAAGAAGGTAGAAGTATCCAACTGGGACTAATAAATCTATGAGAAAAGGCATCTCCAGCACGATCACTGGAAATACAACTCATCAAAATGAAAAAAACCAGACTTTGCCCCTTACCAGATTTTCTTTATCTTCTTCCAGGACTTTTTCTGCAATGCAGGCAGGCTCTGTGGAATAAAAATATAATTTAACGAACTTTTAACTCAAACAGCTGAGTGATTTTTAACCAAGGTACAAACGTAACTACCTTCTCCTTGAGCAGATTTCTTTCCCTGTCTTTTCACCTTATCCTTATTTAGTTCTGGCTTAACAGGTTTTTTAAGTTTCTCTTTTGTGATACGACCTCCGGTTTTTGGTGATATAGATTTGGCAGTTGCAGCAATTTTGTTTACAGAATTCGTGGTCCTAGGAGTGCTCCCAATCTTTGAAGGCTTCTGCTTGGTTGGTTCTTTCAATTGTTCAGTTTTAGTAGTGTCTTTGTTCAAGACTTTGGTTTGCAGTCTCTCAGTGTTTGCAACAGAGGAAGAGCTATGTATGTCATCATCAGATGAACGTGACCCATCCTTAGGCACATGAGAACAAGTCTCTGAAACTTGCAACAGAGCAGAATTTTGGGTGATATGATAGCTATCAAACAATTGTTTCACAGGCTCCTCAAGTTCAGCAAGTGTATGTCGTTGCACATAAGTTTTCAGCTCATCTCTCAGACGTTGAAGAGGCTGAAATGAAGGAAAAAAGAGGTAAACACTTTCAATCATATTGGTTCAATTAACCAGCTACAAGAGCCAAATTGTTTCTGGAAACTGAGATTTTGTAACCCGCATTACAGTGCAATGATCTTATTAGTCGAAATCAACTTGATTTTAAAAATAGTCTTTGCTAAACATAGGAAAGGGAACTAATAGAACATTGAAATCTATAGCACTAAGTCACTAACTCACAACCAAATCTTCAGAGATGTGTACCGTGGTTGAAAGGCAGTTCAACTAAAGGTGTTGTTGGAACATTTCAATCAGCTCACTATTTCTTCAATGAAGTGATAAATTCATGTGGGAGAAGATACAGTATCATACCTCAGAGCCAGCTTCCAAAGCAAGTTTGAAAAAGCCAAGGGAAATTGAATGCTTAGCAGCAGATTCAGAAAGCTTAATCTGTGATAGCCAATAGGAAGCTGACGATATAAGGTCATATTTCTTTCTGTTTGAGGACTTTGAAACATTTGATTGTGGTGTATCCGATTTTCCTTGGTTAGATCTCTTTGCTCTAGTCTCGGAAATGGGTTCACCTATTTTCCTTGGTTCCTTGGCTATGATGCCAAGTGGTCTAGAAGCCGGGCTGGCAATTGACTTGGAGGGAACAGACAGCCTTCTTGGAGGCTTTGCCGATTTTTCCTTACCAGAGAGGGGAAGAGCAGCTACACTCTTACTGACACTTGATGCAGGTCTTACCCTGAATGACAAACGGAGCAGAGAATAATGTCAGTGCAGAATCAAGGGACAACTAATAAGGCTTAGCAACTGAAATAAAATAAGAAGACATGGACTAAATAGTTGCATTTTTGACAAAGGTAGCTCTCCTTAGTTCACTTTATTTAGAAGTCATTGGTCGTGCCTCCTAAAAATTATGCCTTATTTCTTGTTACAAGTACAAAAAATGGATACAAGAAGCTGAACTCTCTATGTTCAAGTCCTTAAAATGAAATGCAGAAACTTCACAAACTAAGAGGGAAGACGAGTTACTACATCACAACCAGCCAAATGAAAGGTAAACAGAGAGTAGCACGCATCAATGTAAACAGAAACTAAAATTTCAACCCACGAACTGTCTTCCAAATATTGCTCAGAGATGAAGCATCTACTGATTCTGTAAGCCACATTCAGGTCAAAAATATTTCTTCCAGCACCATAAAAACGAAACTTCACAAAACAAGTGATCAAGGTCGAAAATTCTTCATTGAATAATGTAACAGGCCAATCATCCAACAACAATCATTGGATCAATAAGATTTTAACTCATTTCACATGGAAGAAGGTTCTGTCAGCAACTTCATTGAGTTTTTTCTATTTACCAACAGTGCCTAAGTGATATCCTAACTGTTAAACTCGACAGAAACAGCAAAATACCACAAAAAATCCCACAAAATTTATATACAATGCAATTTCAATCCAAAATTTATCTCACGTATGATCTAATCAGCACAAACGTATATCAGATATGTAAATTAAGAAGATACAGGTTGACAGAGATGAACAAAGATCACAAACCTCGCATTCTTCTCACATATAACTTAATCAGCATAAACCTATATCAGATATATATAAACTAAGAAGATACAGATTCACAGAGATGAAAAAAAAAACACAAACCTCGCAGAAGCAGAAGAGTTAGAGGAATCAGTCCGAGCTGGCTTCTGCTCCTTCGATTTTGAGGTGGATCGCGATGTCGATCGCAATGGATATCGCAGCAGCTTTGATGATGATTGCTTATCCTTTGCTGCAAGTGAAAAGTATATATACATACATATAATCCATCATAGATTTTTCCATAAAGCACAGAGAATTAACAGAGCCATACCGGAAACAGAGGAGTGATCTTTAGCGGAATCCTCCATGATGAATTCTAGGGTTTCAATAGGCGAGAGAATTGGTAAGAGAAGATGGATGATTGGGAAAGTGAGGAAATTGTTGCTTATATACAGCGTCTGAGCGGGAAATGTGAGAACTACTTCAAAATCAAATCAAAAGTCAGGAAAATGAAGAAAAAAAGGTTGGGAATATTGGAACGGCTCTTTGGGTGGGCCATCTTGTGGGCCTGTTGCCCAATACAGGCTTTTTATTTGGGTTTTCAAATTTTGAACAATTTCTTACCGTTGATGCACGTTGCTGACGGGCTGAATTGGCGGATTCGAAATTTTTGGGGTCAAAATTCATAAACCTAATGTCAGTAGTAATTTATTTCATTTTGATTTGACATGAAATAAAAATAAAATTTATTAATTTTAAATTAAAAATATGTGAATATATTAAAATGTGTTTTAATTTTTCAATTTTAAATATGACAATAAAAAAAATTAGAATTAGAAGCTGTAAAAAAAAAGAAGGCATACTTTTTTAGATGAAACAAAGAAAGCAAGACACACAAATTGAAACTGACAGAATATTACAATTTACACAACTAGATTGCATAAACATAAGTCATAACCATGATTATATGATTATGATCCTGTTATATTATTACATGTTGCTTCCTGTTTTTTTTTTTCTTCTTGTTTTTGAATTTTGAGCACATTTATTTGACTAATGGTGTTTCAGCTTGCAAATCGGGGACTGTTTGTGAAATTGAAAATCCAATTAGAATTTTAATTTCAAGAGAAAAAGTGATTTGAAAGCAT
This sequence comes from Solanum ossicruentum, assembly GCA_025774065.1. NCBI lineage: Eukaryota > Viridiplantae > Streptophyta > Magnoliopsida > Solanales > Solanaceae > Solanum > Solanum ossicruentum. Next base: position 19,426,677 of record JAOTQR010000092.1, on the reverse strand, counting down.
CTTTTACTGGTCATTCACCCAAAAACAAACAACATACTCAGTGAAATCCCACGAATAAGATTTGGGAAGGATAAAATGTACGCAAACTTTAGCACTGCCTCATTGTTTTCGAAAGACCCACGCCAATAATATTTACATTTTTTTGTTGTTGTTTTACTTCCCATTTATTTTCTTTGGATTGCTAAAATAATTAAGTGATGGAAATTTTTTTTGGTTATATACAAATATTTCTTCCAAAACGTTAAATGGTCGGAAGAAATATTGTTGACATTGAAATGCTCAAGTAAAAGTAGACTAATATGTCATGAGGAGAGAACAAAACACGTTGAAAACATTAGCTTTTAGAAGTTTAGAACAATGAACTACAAGACTCTATTTTAGATATCTTAGAAATTGCGTGTTCTTCAGATGTACATAACATCTATGCTACATGATGATAAGAGTCAAAACTATTGAGTTTTATTGAACTCGTAACTTTAATAATCGATCTGTCTCAATTTATACTTAGTCGCTCTATATTGTCATCAGTGATGGTAAAACTCGAACACAAAATTTCTCCCTATATCACAATGAAATTATGAATACGAAAATTTCCTTCATCCCAAACAAACTCCTAATTTGTTAAAGAGGTGTTAATTAAGCACGAGTCTTCTATCCAACATTTCTATTAGTTAGAAACAATGACAAACCTCCCATGCACTTCTCTTATCTCCCATCTGATCAACAGTCTTCTACTGCTTTAGGCATCATGATCTAACACAACATACACGAGACAGAGAGAAAAACAGGTTATCTAAAGTTCGCGTGATTACTATGAAGGATTTAAAAAGCACAGCTAAAATCTTCTTACAACATAGTTTCTTGAGAAAAAAAGAAAAATAGAAACAAATACTTTAAAAACTTGCTAATGTTCTCAATCTTGAACTCTTGGCTTGGCAGTAACTAAACTAGAAGTTTATATTTGAAGATTAGGTGGAACTGGAGTTTCATCTGAATGGCCTGAAATGCCAAGATTCCCATAATCATCCTGCTCCCAATAAACCTCGACCATAAGGCCTCGAGGGTTCTCCACAGAAATTGTGCCAGGGATCTCCGCGTACTTTGATCCGACGGGTACCTATATTGCAATTGTAATGCAAATCAGTTAGTTGTTCATCTTTCTTGTTTACTGGATAGGTGAAAACTTCTGATAGTGTAAAAAGAACTTTGTATAGTCAGTGTATACGAGTTAAATCAGTAACAAAATTATATTCCCAAAGTGGTGCACCTACTTGAAGTGTAGTTCCTGATGGTAAAATAAGTGTCTTGATAGTTTCCTCTGATGCAGCGACTTCTAGCTCTGCCTTCTTTGCGATGCTCAAGAACACCTCTTCAAGAGTTGTAAGACCAATTTGGATATTTAATATGCCAAACTCTCTTTTTCTGTAGTCTAGCTCTGCGAAAAAGTTCTGATACAAAAATGTGCAAATAAAATCAGGACACATAGTATTGAGTGATCAAAGTACATGTTACGTTTTCTTGAAGTAACCTTGTCGAGGTACTTACTTCGAGTAGCTTCTCCTTCTCATGAGGGATAATGAAAGTCAAGAAGGATTTATCTTCATCTTTTGGTGTGACATCTATATGCTGTAGACCAAATAATTCAGTCAAGAGCATTTGTTTATTCATTGAATATAATCATTAAAAGCTTCATTACTAGAATGCACCTGCATGAAGAATTCTTTGACAGCCTCGTGATGCTTGCTGACTATTGTATTTTCCATGGAATTTGCATCATTAGCAACTTTACTGAAGCTAATTTTAGTGATAAATCCAGCTCCGAATCGAGACTTCAGCAACGTTGATGTTCCAATGCAACGAAGTCTACCCCTTGCCATAATTCCAATGCGATCTGATAAAATATCAGCTTCCTCCATAGAATGTGTCGTCAGAACAATAGAACGCCCTTGCTTTGCAGCCTCAATTACACTCCAGATATGCCTCCGAGTTACAGGATCCATACCTGTTGTCTGCAAGTTGCATTAATTTACCTCAGGATTGAAGAAGCAAAACATTGATTATAGTGGATTAAAGCTTCTAAGAATTGCATACTGGTTCATCCAAAAAGAGAAGTTTTGGATCTCCAATCAATGCGATTCCTAAACTGAGCCGCCGTTTCATTCCACCACTGTAGCTTCCTGCTCTAACTTTGGCAACATCATCAAGTTTCACATCAGCCAACAATTTTCTAGCTTCCTGCCATTCAAGTAAGTCATGAAGTTTTTAGTAATTCATATGCAATAGCCAGTTCTTTAATCAAAGAGTCGATGAAAATTTGTGGCAATCTATTTAGGATGCAAACATATATGACTTATGAATATAGGCCAGTGAAGTCGCAAATATTTAGATAAATTTAATCATGTTGCTTAACCCTAGAAGGAGTAAGAACGGCTTCAGATACTTACAGATCTTTTTGAAGTTCGGGATAAGCCTTTGATGCTGGCGAAAAGTTCAAGGTGCTCTTGTCCAGATAATGCATCCCAAAGTGTGTCAAACTGCATGATGGCACACAAAGTCAATGGAAGAAAAATTCAAGCCAAGAAGGAGCGCAGAACTTGTGAGCAGACTCATATCGCTACCTGTGAGCAGACTCCAATCAGCTTTCTTATGTTGGAGATACCAACCGAACTTCGAACAGAGTTTCCATAGATTATTGCTGTCAGAAATTAACATATATAAGTTAAGCAATTCATGCTCAATCAAAAGAGAACATGGTCTTGCTTGAAACTCTTAAAAGAAAAGGTATTACCATTTCCCCACGTGATCGGAATTATACCAGTCAAGCAACTAATTACAGTTGTTTTTCCTGCTCCATTTGGTCCGAGCAGACAGAACAATTGATCCTTCTCAAGATTTAACCAGAGTCCCTGAATAAAAAGCGTCCCTTTAATTACAACACTATTTAATTAAATGCTATGATGAAAATCGAGAAACTCCCACATGTTTCTGCTGTCTTAATAATGTAGCCTGAAGGGAATTAGACTGCAGAAATGCTTGATGAGATGCAGATGCTGCCTACTTATTCCAAGTGCATATGCTAAAGAATAAAACTCAAAGAATATGCATCTTATATCACGTCAAGGTTCAAGCCGTCTTGCTATGAAGAGATGAACAAAAATCAACTATCAATCAACTAAATCAACGGTGGACGTCCAACATCAGATGATTAATTGCTAGGATAAAGAAATACTAATTTTCTCATTCAGTTCAGCAAATACTACTTGCAAGCAAAGGAGCATAGGGATATTCACCTGGACAGCCTTAAAGGGTTTCTTTATCTTGCATCTACAGTAGCAACAGAGAAGGCAACAAGAATGGCAACTAAAGTTTATTGTCCGAGAATACATCTTATAAAGGCCTTGTAGTTGCACAGCAACATTAGGATCAACATTGCCTTCCTTTGCTTGTTGTTTCACCCTATTTTCCTCATCAAGAACATCTTCATCATCTTGTGTAAAACTGTCATTTGCAGGCGCAGAACCAGAACCACAGCATGGGGCATTTTCTAAATTTTAAAAGAATATGAAGCCTGGTTACTGAAAGATGTCAACAGAAATACCGGGGAAGTAAGATTACAACAACAATAACATACCCAGTGGAATCTCACGTGTGGGGTCTGGG
>JAOTQR010000092.1:19402502-19413880 GCA_025774065.1 Solanum ossicruentum | reverse complement strand
GGCACACTGCCGAACCACGTAAAACTTGTGTGTTTTGTTTTGTTTATTTTCTTTTTCCATTTCGTTCCGCACAACAAAAGGCTCGATATAGCTTAGATGTTCTTAATTTCTTTTCAGTCCATTCTTAGATTGTACTTAGAAGGTGTAGCTTACTGCTTACAAATGAACCTTTATCTCATGTTCAGCCTCAAAATTATGTTTCTCGTGAAAAGCTTTGGGAGAAGAAGTCTTTTGCTAACTATCGTGAGAGAGCATATATTAAATGGAAGTAGCATTGAGAATTTGAAATCGACAAGGAAAACTAGGGGTCATGAGAAATTATGTGGATAAAGGAGAAAAAATATGGTACCCAAATGCTTGAAATTTATAAGTAACATTTGTTAGAATGACTCTGTAGCGAATGGATTAATGATGAAGCACACAACATTGCTGATAAGTGAATATGTGCTGGGTCGCTGGCAAACACGAATGTGATCTAAGTTCTAATGCTTGGTGCCAGAATTTGAAGGCCTTCTGCTTGATGCAATGTCTTGCCTTCTCTTGTTTAAAAATCTCATAATATAAAATAAGTTACTCCCTCCGCTTCAAAAAGAATGACCCCCTTCTCTTTTTAGTCTGTTTAAAAAAGAATAACCCCTCTTTTGGCAACACTTTATTTTTAACTTTTCACGTAGCATGTTTAAGGCCACAGGATTAAAGGACATTTTGTTACATTTAACATAACTTTAATTTAAAAACCACAAAATTAAAAAGTCTTCTTTATTTTTTTAATCTGCAAGTCAAGTCAGACCAGGTCATTCTTTTTGAAATAAAGGGAGTGCATCCTTAAGTCTACTATAATCTTTGAATGCTGTTCACAGCATGTAAAATAATGAGATTTTGTGCTTTTTTATGTAGGTAACGAATGCCTATCTCCAATTTTTACGTGGTTCCTCTACAAAGATGGTTCTAGATTTTGTAGCTGAGATGCCAATTCCTGGAGGCTTCCATAGGCCAGACGACATATCTACCTTTATCAGTATCATCTTCTTTACATGGGTCATTCTACAAGTATTTCCGGTAAATATTGGTTAGTTTGTGAAAAGTTGCATGGTTATGGCAAAGATGCTTTTCTGCTGGATTTTTTTTTAATTTTTCATTTATTAAAAGTTTCTGCTCTCTTGATTATTTACTTTCTTTCCAGTTGAAGTCATTTTAGTGGTCCGTATATTTAGTTTACGAGCTTCAGTTGTCGTAAAAAATCGAGTTTGTCTACTCATACACTATTATTCATTTCATTTGTGGCATCAGAGTTCTGATCCAGCCTTTCAAATCCGCTTTTGGTATTTAAGAGAGTTGCTTTCTTTGTAAGAGTTAAAGACTTATGTGACTACAGAGCTGCTAAAATCTTTTCTCGATCTCGATATATGACAAAAGTGATTTTAATGTAGGTTATATTATCATCTCTGGTTTATGAGAAGCAACGGAAGTTAAGGATCATGATGAAGATGCACGGACTTGGGGATGTTCCTTATTGGATGATTACTTATGCGTATTTTCTTGTCATTTCTTTAATCTACATGTGTTGTTACTTTGGATTTGGTGTATTGACAGGTAATGCAGTGTACAGTTCAGCTACTTCTTTCACGTTTACATGAGTCGGTTCAATATTTTATTTCTTTTTGTTTACAGGGCTAACAATTTTCAGGCTAAATTCATATGGTGTCCAGTGCATCTTTTACTTTGTCTTCACAAACTTGCAAATATCTATGGCCTTTCTATTAGCTGCAGCATTTTCAAATCTGAAGACTGCTGCAGGTTGTTGTCAGTCCAAAACTCTGTAAAGGTTCTTTACAGTACACGAGTAATCAACTCAAAGGGGAATTGATTTTTCATGAATAATAACTGTAACATTGATTTTGCAGTTGTTGCCTATACAATTGTCTTTGGGACAGGTATCCTGGGTTTTCTCCTGTTCCAGCCTCTAGTTGATGATGCATCATTTCCTCGTATGTCGGTTATTCCAATTACTTCTTTCCAAATTTCATAAATCCATTATGCTACCTTGAACTATATAGCTTTGCTAATCAACTAACTTTACAGAATTCTTTAGTTATCAAGGAAGTGATCTTACACTTTCTCTTTTGGTAAAGGCAAGGATTATATTAATAGAACAACGCTACTATTGCCCAAAAGTGTGGCCTTGTAGTCTTTACAATCCTTAAAGGGATTCTATGAATTCTAACAGAGTGTCTACCTCGTTTACACCGAGAGTGAAATAACACAAGGAAATCAAATTTGTTTCTTTCTACTGATCTGTACTTCTATTCGAAGCATCTAGATTTCATTTCTCTCTAAAGTCTAAACTACACACCAGATACTCCACTTTTTTGGCTGTTGTCTTTTATGTAACATGCTAAAGACTGCTTAGTATCTCTTATGTTTGGTGCGAAGCTGGGCCAGACAAAATTAGCATCTGAAACTTCAGTTTAATCCTCTCATTTTAATCATTGTTTGGGTCCATATGAACAAATGTACTTGCTATTTGAATGTGGAAACTCTAGATGTAGGCTTTGACATTATTTTGCCTGACATTATTTTGCCTTCTCTACCGAGTAGCTTTAGAAGATTAAATTAGAAAAATAATGCAACCAGCTCAAGGTGAAGTAACAGCTCATTTCTACAAGTTGAAGGCCTAAAATTGTCTCTACAAATTAGGCATGTGACCTTTTGCTTCTCTGTGAGATCATTTGGCTCTTTATACCTATAATGAATGAAGCACGGTGGTCCTTTCATATTTTTCAGGCTATCTTAAATAGATTATGTTCGTATGGAGAAAAAGCACAGAAATTTGGGAAATATGTATTATGTGATGTTGCCTATTCACTCCCGAAGACAATTCTTACAAATACTTCAGAAAAGAATGGCTTAATTCTGATCCATTTATTTATTTGGACAATGAATGTGGTGTAATTCCACAACTGATTTGGTGATTTGGACAATTCTGGCTGTTTTTCTGTTCCGATTGTGTTTCAGTAAAATTAGGTATTCTTGGTGGATCACTTCAAGCAATTTTCTTTTCAGGATAGTTGTTTTCCCATTGATTGATTATATTTTGTATGTTGATCACATGACTTGAGCTAAAACGAGGAAGCATGTTCAATGAGGATTCCTGTAGCTGACCCTTACTTGTTTAAGATTGAAGCATAATTGTTGTTGTAATCACTGTATTTGGATTCATTTGTATCTCTTGTGTTCACCAAATTTAACATTTTTTTTTTTGGAAAAGGTGGTTGGTTAATTTTCATGGAAGTATACCCTGGCTTTTCTCTGTATCGAGGGTTATATGAGCTATCCCAGTATGCCCGAGGGGCATATATGGTAGGGACTAACGGGATGTACTTGGATTATCTTAGTAACAGCAATAATGGCATAAGAGAAGTTTTGATTATCATGTCAATTGAATGGGTGGTATTTCTGATTGTTTCCTATTACTTGGATCAAGTTATATCATCTGGAAGTGGAAGCCGTCGTAGTCTTTTGTTTTTCTTGCCAAATTCTCAAAGGAAACATTTAACATCATTGGAGAAATCTCCTTTTCAGAGCGCAGAATCGAGTGTTCAAATTGAAAGCAATGATGTTTCCGAAGAGGTAATTAGTCTTGCTAACTTGAGATTGTCATGAGCTTATGGCTTTGAAGTGGTTCATGCATTCATGCAATAGAGTGTTAAGTACACAACATAGGTTGAGCTAGATTTTGTTGTTGAGTTAGGTTCAAAGTCCATTTTCTTCGCGTGGTTTCGAAATTAAATATATTCTTACTCTTGGTTTGACCAATTTTAAGCCGTGACATTATGTTTTTTCATGCTTTAGATGTCTAACCCTAGGGAGGAAAGGTAGAGTCCGACTTAGATGATAGAATGTAGTGATAAATCCTTATGATCTTGGGCAATCTTTATCTTATCAGCTAAATTATAGAACTTTTGCTTGGCCCAATTTTAATTTCTTTAACATGATATCAGAGGTAGACTTATCTCATTTCTTGGTTTATCCAACCTCAGGTCCCACATTATATTGTTTGTGCTCCGGTGTGTTCGTCCTTTGGTGTGTGTGCAGGGTGTTAAGTGTTTCCACATTGGTTGAAGGAATGAGATGTGATCTCCTTTTTATGGTTTCGACTGATTTTCACCTTATGAGCTAGTTCTATGAGGGTGAGTTAGACCTAAGGTCTATTTTCATGACTAGGTTTAAGCAACATTTCCGGTCCTTGGGCGTTTGGAGTGCGGTAGAGTGGGGAAGAGGGTCCTACATTGGTTGAGGGACTCCTTATATGATGTTAGGCAATTCTCATCTCATAAGCTAACTTTTAGGGTTGATTTAGACCCGAAGTCTAGCTTTTTTCATGGTATCATAGCCAAACCCATCCTTATTCTTTGTTTATCCAATATTGCACTCCTTATTATATTATCCACACTGAAAATGTCTAGGCCTTGGCATATGTTGGTGTCAAAGTGTCTCACATTGGCTAAGGGAATCCATCGTTGTCTCCATAGTCTTGGATAATCTTTATTTCTCGTGCTACCTTTTGGGGTTTACCTGGACTTTTCTAACTCTCATTAAGTATATTCCAGTGTCTACTATGTTTATTTGGATTCTTTCCATGTTCTAATCACTGTCACTTGAATCTTCCTGCAGTATGCCTACAGTGGAATCATCTCATTGTAGTCTTTTGGCTTTCTTTTACAGAGAGAGAAGGTTGAACAGTTGCTAGAAAATCCACATTCGAATTATTCTGCCATTTGCTACGACCTCAAAAAGATGTATCCAGGAAAGGACGGGAACCCTGATAAATTTGCAGTTAAAGGAGTAACTCTCGCCTTACCGCCCGGGGAATGCTTTGGCATGCTTGGTCCAAATGGTGCAGGCAAAACTACTTTTATTAGCATGGTTAGTGAAAGTTGTCTATACTAACTGGAAATGAATTTTAGTTACCACATAGACCATGTCTTCTTGGGGGTAAATAAAGACCTGCTTGAATTCTGTACATTGCGCTTCTCCCTAGCAGTTTCAAAGTGTTGGAACTTATTATGCTGTGGTACTAAATGACAGATGACTGGGCTCTTGGAGCCAAGCTCTGGGAATGCGCATGTTGAGGGTCTAAATTTGCGAACCCAAATGAACAAAATATATGGTTGCATGGGTGTGTGTCCACAACATGAGTAAGTTTATTTGTTCTCGTCATGCCCAATGAACACTTGCTGCGTCATTTTTGTTCTTCTTTTGCATTTCAAACTGTCTTATTTAACTTTCTCTGTTTCTCCAATTTTTGTAAGCTTGCTCTGGGATACCCTAACAGGAAGGGAACACTTACTCTTTTATGGAAGACTGAAGAATCTCAAGGGTGCTGCTTTAAGCGAAGTACGTAAATATAACCATCAATTTCATTTCAATATCTGCTTAAATGAAGCCAAAATTAAAGAATGGTTATGGAAGTTTTCTTATATATTTATTCGCTTAGAGATATTATATTTTGAAAGAAGATTAGCCTTGTCTCTGTTGCATATGCATGTATATGTACAAACAAAAAATTTCATAGTGAAAATGTTCCTAACTGGTCGAAGCTGCTTGAAAGAATTTGTACATCTGATCAATACCAGAGTTAAAATAAAAAAGGATGAGTCACTTCTGTGTCCTTACGATGTCGCATTCTGTGAAGAATAATAAGTCATTGTGGCCTTTGATTTCCTTTGGGATTCTTTTAACTACAAGTATCTTTTACAAACTCTGGAGCAAATTGCTAAGATGGACATAGACTTCAATTTTTATTCCGAGAAGGCCCTTTATCGTGTCGGAGAATTGTTTAATATATTCATTTCCTCTCTTTGATGCTATCCTATTGCAACAGGCAGTGGAGAACTCTCTTAAAAGCTTTAATCTTTTCCAAGGAGGAGTTGCTGACAGATTAGCAAAAAAATATAGTGGAGGTATGCGGAGAAGACTCAGTGTGGCCATTTCATTGATTGGGGGCCCTAAAGTATGTACAAATCTGTCCTCTTAAATTATGACTTGAAATCGTCCTGGAGTCTTGAGTTCCAATTGGCTAATACTAACAGAACTCAAATTTTTTAAGGTTGTCTATTTGGATGAGCCCAGCACTGGACTTGATCCTGCTTCACGAAAAATGTTGTGGGACGTCGTGAAGCATGCAAAGAAAGATAGAGCAATCATTCTCACCAGTAATCTGCTTTAACTTAGTTTCTGTATACAATCATTTCTCTTTTGGATTGTTCTTTTGTAGTTATCTTGAAATTTTGTCTGCAATTACCTTGCAATCTCAAACTTGGCGTCTATCTTTGCTGCTTCTCTCATTCGGGATAACATCAGTGATGTCGTTCGTTCTCTTCTTCCTCTCAGCACACTCGATGGATGAGGCGGAATATCTTTGCGATAGGATAGGTATCTTTGTTGACGGAAACTTCCAGTGCTTGGGAACCTCAGATGAGGTAACTTCTATGACCTTACCAACTAATTTACAACTAACCTTTTGGAACTTGACTATCACATCGAAGCTTGTTTCTGCTTCTGTGAATTGCTGAGAAAGTTAATATTCTAGATTTGATTTCCTAGTGAATTATCTAGGATAATATCTCGAAGGAGTGGCTGTGCATTGGGTTTGGGAAAGGGGCAATGGGAGCTTGGATTTTAAATTCTTGTTTATTGGTTAACCATTTATATTGTGTGATCAAATTCTGTTGATTCTCGTCCTCGTGTGCTGCCCACTTCATTGGTCCATATGAGTATCTTGTAGCGGAATCATTGACTCAAAACTAAAACTTTATGCTTGTATTTCTTATTTCTGTAATATTTTTCTAGGCGTATCATAATATTGCTAACTTCTATGGGACTCCATAATTCTCTGTTAAGGTAAAAGAAAGCTTCTGATACAAGAAGGATCGATTATCTTGTGTAAAACATAGATTTTGGAAATAATTTCGAAGTGAATAATTAAAGTATAAAATATGAGTCAAGTGTACTTTCGGTGAGCTTATGGAATTGAAAGCTGTAATGCATCCCTTTAGTGCACATTGGCGTATAGATATGTGTGTTTATGCATATGTATTGCGCTATAGGTTGCTCATGTTGGAAATTCATTTTTTTCATCTTGTTATGCATATTGTATCTGGAAAGTGGAACAACATTGATTATGTTTTATCGGATGCCATCTACCCGAATATTTATGACTATTCATACCTCATTCTGAAATCAGGGTATCTAATCTTGCAAATATTAAATTGTATAATTAGCAGAAACTCTCTATATGGAGAGTTATTGTGTGTATGCTGGAACGTACTTCTGATCATATAGTGTTTGTTTTATGGTACTGTGAATGACAGTTAAAAGCTAGGTATGGGGGATCCTACATGTTCACCATGACTACATCACCAGAAAATGGGAGTGAAGTGGAAAACTTAGTGAAACATCTATCTCCAAACGCTAAGAAAACATACCATTTATATGGAACTCAGAAATTTGAACTTCCAAAAAATGAGGTGAAACTTTCAGATGTGTTCCTAATGGTTAGACAAGCGAAGGAGAGATTTCCAGTTCAGTCTTGGGGTTTAGCTGACACAACGCTGGAGGACGTCTTCATCAAGGTGGCAACTGAGCACAGTGAATCACTTCATTACTAATATTCTCAGTGTATGTTGTTATACAGTAGTTGGGTTTCATCTGATCATTGAATCCTTCATTCTCTTGCTGGTAAGGTATCATCTTATAGAAAAGAATGATTGTTGATTTATCTCAGTGAATTGCTTGTATCCCTGTTCAGTTATGTTTCTCTTGGTATATCACTCCCTAAGATTTGCTTTATTAGCTTCTGCATGACACCTAGTAATCACGATTCTAACACTTTCTAACCAACCATAATTCCGTTCTCCAGACTTAGAATTGGTTACATATATAGATGAGTGAATAGGTGGAGTTAGCAAAATCAATTAGACTTTACCATAAGAAGCATATTCACACATTTCAGTCCTCACCATCACTGAGCCACAGGATGCAATTTCAACCTTCTAAAAAGTTTACCAAGTGCTATATTGTAGAGAGAGATAATCTATAGTTCTATATTATGACAATGTAATTTAGCACAACAATGATAGTATTATAAAGGTGACAAAAGAAAATCACAACATTTACATGTTAATTACATATGGTACTCTACACAAAAATAATATAAATATGCAAGATCCTTGAACCAGATAAAAGGACAAAAAGCTCCTATTGAAAATATTTCGTCAGATTAACTGACCTAGAATTTCACTTTTTGAAGCGCCAGTGGCTTATGTTAAACTCAATACTATAAGTAGTTCCCATATGATCTCTTACTTTATCTGAGTTTACATACCAGAGAGTCGGTTGCTATATTTCCTAGTAGTATTGTCATGACAAGTGCATTTTGAGTTGTGAAGGGTCAATTACAATTCCATACTTATTAGGTGATTTGGGGTTTGGTGGAGGCTCTCTTAGTTGAACATTGGGTGGTATTGGCATTTGTTCTGATAGGCCATAAATGCAAGGACTACCTGTTTCATCTGGCTCCCAATATACTTCCACCATAGATGTCGTTCCTGGAATCCCCACGAATTGTGCTCCCACAGGTACCTATTGAATATACATATTAGAAGAAATTTTCGACTGAAGTTTATCTTGTACTAGGGGAAGATTCTGTCAATTGACTTACTTCAATGGACTCCCCTGAGTGCAATGTAAGAGTTTTAAATCTTCCTTCAGCTATTGCAGTTTCCACATCTGCTTGTTTAGCTATGTTCATGAAAACTTCTTCGAGAGTTGTAAGACCTAGCTGGATGTCTTTTACACCTAATTCGCTTTGTCTGGCTTGAAGCTCAGCAAAGAATTCCTGATACGTGTAAAAGCCAATATTCAAACAACAACAACATACCCAGTGAAATATCACAAGTGGGGTCTGAGTAGGTAAAATGAACACAGACCTTACCACTATAGAGAGGCTGTTGAAAAGCCAATATTGGAATGTGAAAAGCTAAACATCGATTAAGAGTGTATAAGTTGAGTAATTATAGATATTACCTTCAACAACTTCTCCCTGTCATGAGGAATAACATAGGTTAGGACGGACTTATTTTCATCTGTAGGCACCACATCCAAGCGCTGTCAACAGAGTTATATGTTAACTTTTAACAGTCGTTAATTAAAAGAGAAAGTATATAGTAAAAGGAAGTAGCTTTTGACATACACTTTTAAAGAAGTGTTTGACAGCTTCAGATTGAGATGCTTCTTCACTAGATAAGCCCACATTTGCCATGAAACCAGTTCCAAATTTTGCTTTCAACCTTATGGAAGTTCCAATGCAACGAAGCCTTCCTTTTGCCATGACACCAATGCGGTCACTTAAGACATCAGCTTCTTCCATTGAATGGGTTGTCAAGATAATGGCACGCCCTTTTTTTGCTTTCTCAATTATGTCCCAAACGTGCCTTCGAGTTATAGGATCCATACCAGTAGTCTATGAAGGCATCAGAGACAGTAAATGTTTGATACAGAAACATAAAAGCTGATGAAACATCATATGGAAAGGAACTTTTAACCACCAGAACTTACCGGTTCATCCAAAATAACCAACTTTGGATCTCCAATGAGGGCTATAGAAACACTAAGACGTCTTTTCATTCCTCCACTGTAACTACAAGATCTCATTTTAGCCGACACCTTTGTGATTTTTGACTGGGATAATAGTTGAGCTACCACCTGTTTTTGATTGAAGAATTCATTCGGTAAGATATAAAACAGCTAATTCCTAGAATCTTTATAAAGGTATAGAAGGTTCGATATAGTTTAGGCTTATTTGCAGTACCGTGTCTACTGAAGCAGGGGCTAAACCTTTAATGTTGGCAAAAATCTGAAGGTTCTCTTGTCCGGATAATGCATCCCAAAGAATATCAAACTATAAAATGAAAAAAACGGATCAATTTCTACCAAATAAAAGGCAGTATGCTATCAACAGGTTCCCTTGAAGACTTGAAAACAGAAAAGAAAAGAAAAGTCTTACCTGGGGACAAACTCCCATCATCCTTCGAATATTTGCCATGCCCATAGAGCTTCGTATGGACTGATTATATACCAATGCTGTTGAAAAATACTTCATGTTACACATGCACAACTTTAATGAACGTAAAAGACGAGAAAAGATTGGGATAAAAGCTGTTACCATCTCCTGCTGTAACAGGATTAATCCCAGTCAAACAACTTATAGTAGTAGTTTTCCCAGCTCCATTGGGCCCAAGAATACAAAGTAGCTGATCCTTTTCGACGTTCAACCATAAGCCCTACGCTCATGATTTAAGAAATGTTAGTCATAATTTTGCAGCTGGTAGTTAGGAAGAGAACTCTAAACAGCAAATGATGCAGACACGTTGAAAGTTTGGATGGTTAAACAAGTTCTTGTTTTAACATTTGTTTGCAAATTCAGAGGTGGAACCAGAATTTGAAGTTTAGGAATTTCAGCAGCAACTATTACAATTAATAATTGGGTTCTCAGTCAAATTTTATATATATTTTATAGATTTTTTTATACATGCACAGGGCCGTGATAAAAACTACTTAACCTGTAACCGAACCGCTTAGATCCATCCCTATTTGCAATTTAGACTCATATTCCACCGATTGCTGAGATATTTTTATATTTGTGAAAGGTGAGATATTTTTTAAATATTTTTTCTTTGTGCGTGTGTGGTAGTGGTGGTGGTTGGGATGATGGGAGGCTGGGTGGGTTGGGGGCAGGGCAGGGTTAAAAAAATGTAACTTTCAAAATTTAAAATATTTTTAAATTTATTTTGAATTATTTTTGTATGGCCGCGGCGGGAGGGGCGTTGGTTGGGGGGCGTGGGGCGCGGGGATAGGAAATGAGGTAAAAAGAAATAAAATTTTGAAATATTTTTCAAAAAATTAACCTTTTAATGTTTATTTTGGGGGGAGGATAAGTAGGTCAAGGTAAGGATGGGATTAAAAAAGAACTTTCAAACTTTTAGTTTTTTTTTTTTGTAAAAGAAATTTTTAAAATTTTATTTTTTTTGGGAGGAGCAGGGGCGGACCTAGGGAGGGGTGAGGGGATTCATCGGCGAAAAATTACGTTGTATATATGAGGTAAATTTTCTATATTTTCGTATATATTAAACATGAACCCCTAAACAATAAACAAAGTCTAGCATAATGATAGTTTTCGTTTTTTAAATGAACCTCCATGCTCATGAGTTAAAATCCTAGATCCGCCACTGGGGAGGAGGGGGTTGTGGTAGGGATGAGGTAAAAAAAATATTCTAATTTGAGGTTGGAAGAGAGTTTTGAAAAATATTTTTCTTAGT